>CAKAOI010027370.1:0-71548 GCA_916701655.1 Sebastiscus albofasciatus | reverse complement strand
CGGGCTCAAAAGGCTAGGGTGAAGATGCTGCTATCATATGAAACTAGACGACCTAAGGAATCCATTGGTGCCAACCAAGTCACATTTGCTTGTCGGGCAGGAGGCTAAATAATGCTCCAAATTTGGGAGAGGGAAAACATACATGGCCATTTTCAAAGGTGTCCCATGACCTCTGACCTCAAGATAAAATGTGTTCTATTGGTACCCACTATTGATGAGTTATGATTTTTGATTTTTCGAATATTCGTTATTTATAAAAAAATCAAATCATTCGAATAATAATCGAATAATACCCAGTGATTTTCGAATAGTATTTTTGCTTGGAGTTCACATCCCTAGTACCCCACGAGTCTCCACTTTACAGACACCTACTTTATGATAATCACATGCAGTTTGGGGCAAAAACAATGTAGTTTTATGCATGCAGTACAAATGTGTTATTTTTGCCTATTCTAAAATGGTGTATTTGAATATTTCTGCATACTGGGGTCCCTAAACAGTCTTGGAATTGCATAAATTGGCTATCACTGTAAAGCTGAAACTCTTGTGTATCCAATGAGCCCAATTGTATTCATGCGTGATGATGTTATTCCCTATAGTAGTCATTTCATATAGTGAGACCATTTTTTTTAAACTTCACCTCACTGTATAAAATGACCTGTGGTGACCTCTAGGATAATCACAGCCTCATGAAACTTTACAACCACAAATTAGAGACCTAGAGCATTCAGAGGATGGATGGATCAGACTAGAGACCTAGAGCATTCAGAGGATGGATGGATCAGACTAGAGACCTAGAGCATTCAGAGGATGGATGGCTTTACTAGCTAGATTGACAATAAGGGGGTTTCTGAGCAGTTTCCACAACAGAAGTGTTCGCCATCCTAATGCTGAAAAATGTAATTCTTGCAGAAATCTCCAAATGTCAAAAGTTTCACAGCATGGCTTTTTCTATGGTGTTCCTCAAGGTCTTGGTGTCTTAATGTGGTATTTTGGAGGGATTATTGATCATTTTGATTAATTCTCAAGTGGTAAAAAAAAGGTTAAATTTAGCACCAAATCTGGGTAACAAATGGTTTCAACAAAAAATTCTGCAACAACTTATGTATATATATGTTATACTGCTGACTGTCCCCCTAAAGACCCCCTGCACCCCCCTAAAAACGACAAGAAATGGTTCTATGTGGGATCTCTAACGGTTAATAGTGCAAATGTTTTTACACGACTTTTCAGCTGCTTTCATCAGAGTCAAAAAGAGCAATTAAATACATACTGTATCTTACTGCATCTGTGTGTCCAGGAATTGCTGCCCATGCTGAGATGCTGATGTTTGAAGGGACAGAGCTAAAACTGGACCCCTCCTGTGCGGTGTTCATTACTATGAATCCTGGCTACGCTGGACGCTCTGAGCTACCAGACAATCTCAAGGTTCAGCTTCTCAGCCTTTCCTTCTATTTTACATGTCCGAACTATGAGTTCGGGGGCGCAAAGTCAAAGGCATATTCACATACATAATTTAGCAGTTTGAATTACAGTTGGAAAAATCAGCATTCTATGTTTCTCGGGTCAAAGTAGTTTAAAATATACAGTAGGCCTGTTTTATGCCTGTGTCCACACATTACTGATGTAAAAACAGCTCAAATAAGACTTGAAAAATGCAACTACTTCAGTTCAAAATGTTTTGAAATGAAAAATGTTTCCATTCAGCAAAAGTGTCTCTTTACACCAGGCTCTATTCAGGACTGTGGCTATGATGGTACCGGACTATGCAATGATCGCAGAGATTGTGCTCTACTCGTGTGGCTTTGTGACTGCACGGCCCCTGTCGGTGAAAATTGTGGCCACTTACCGACTCTGTTCGGAGCAGCTCTCCATGCAGCATCACTACGACTATGGAATGAGGGCTGTCAAGTCTGTGCTTACTGCTGCTGGAAACCTCAAGGTATCTTCATTTTAATGTGATAGATTTTTTATCTGAATATTTTCCCAGAAGATAATTTGGTGTCTCTTACACATAAGCATTGTGCCACTGTCAGCATGTTTGTTTTTCATCTTTTTAATGCCTTATACTCTTATTGTGACAGTTTCCAGAGATTTAAATGGTCATTTCTTTTCAGGAAAACACATTTTAATTAAAGTAAAACTATGTTTGATCTAAAAAACAAATGTAAATTTTCCCTTTAACTAAAAGACTGTAAAAAGAGTCTCTAATTGGGGTGCAACAATTTCTCAACTCTTGCTCAGTCTGTGTTGATGAAAGTAGTGCCGAGCAAGTTAAAAGGCAAACACGCACACACAGCTGTGTGTAATGTCTTGCCTCATCTTAAAAATAGATCTGGTTCTAGTTTTAATGCAGAGGAAGCAGGTTTATTTTAAGTAGGGCTGGGTTACATATTGGTAGTTCTGTGATACTATGTGGATTGTGTGCACAATTGAAAGATTGTTTATGCCACTCTCTATGCAGCAGTAATCTTTCAGACACAGTGAGGAATCTTAAGAATTGGCCCAAACCTCCTTATTTCCCAAACACAACATGACAAACTGTTTTGCAGAGTGCAGTGATGTGTGAGAGGTAGAAAAGTGCTGTCAGTTTGGCTTTCAGAGAGAAAGTTATCAACAACCACCTGCATTTTTTATACATACGGGGGATATGCCTCCACTTTGGTGACCTGATGCATACATACAATTTATTTTATTGGGTTCTATATAGACTTAGCAGGGACGCTAAGCCTGTTGCCTTTTTAAGTTTTGCTTTTGGAAAACGGAGGTGTCATTTAGACACTTGCTACACCTGCTAACCGATGCAGCTTCTTGAAATGATTGGTTGAGATTGCCATGTTGCTCAGACAGACTTCACAGTGACACTTTCTTCTCCTTTTCTCCTCTTCTTCCGGGTTTGTTGCACTGTAGCTCACTTTTCCAGAAGAGAATGAAGACACCCTGCTGCTGAGATCCATTATTGATGTCAATCTGCCCAAGTTCCTGTCCCATGATCTGAAGCTATTCGAGGTACGACAGAGTGGAGCTCCTCCTGTCTTGATTAATGGAGCGACACACATCAAGTGATGTCGGCCCATGTTGGTTCCAGTCACTTCATTTAGAGCCATGATGCACAAGGACAATTTAAGTCTGTTTGAGTCAGAACAGTTCACTGGAGTGTGTGTGTGCATGAGTGACTTTCAGAATATGTGTGTTTCCATCAACTGTCATCACCCCACACATCTCAAGGTGAACGTGTATGCTTGTGTGTTTCCATTGTATGTTAGCAGTATATGTTTGGCATTATTGGGCAAACATTCCATAATAACCTTTCAGCATATTGTAATTCAAGTGTGAGAGGCACAGAGGCACATGCTTTTTTTCAGATTACCTGTCTCATGCACTACTGTCAGGTTCTAGTTCTAAAAATGTACTTTTTCAAATCATATTTGCTCCATTTCTACCCACTGCAGCTTTAAGTATGTGTGTTCCCTCATTCAACTCGGCAAAGATTCGGCCCTCAGTGTTCTCCAACTACTTTGCCTTTCCACCTCAGGGTATCACCTCTGACCTCTTCCCGGGGGTCAAGCTTCCAAACCGAGACTACAGCGTCCTGCTGGAGGCCATCGAGGACAACTGCCAGCGCATGAACCTGCAAGTCACAGATTTCTTTGCTGAGAAGATCCTGCAGATCTTCGAGATGATGATCGTGAGGCACGGTTTCATGCTAGTGGGCGAGCCCTTTGGAGGCAAGACCAGCGCCTATCGGGTGCTGGCAGCAGCCCTTCATGACGTCTTTGAAAAGGTATGATGTCCTGTTCAAATCTCAGGTGGATACTGTGCTCCTCACCTCTTGACAATACAGTGTTACAAGAATGAGTCCTAAAACCAGGAAATGAGTTTGCATTTTAGCACTTCCGGTTCCCTTGTCTGGAAGCCAATGGGTTTTCTGAATGGGTTTTTAGTTAGATGTCTGAAATGAGGTCTGTGGTTAAAACAAGCTGAAGAGATTTGAACGTTTTGTTCTACGATTTAAAATATATCAATAAATATCCCACTTGAGAGTTTTGAAGCCTTTATGTGTCTTAAAAAAGGCGGTTTCTAACAAGAGGCTAAATGAGACTACTAAACGTCATCACGCCGACTCGTCAGCCTTTGCAGTCTCGTTGTGTATACTTGCAGTTATGCCACCGTGGTGTACTTTGTTTATAGCCTAACGTTAGCTTTTTACTTCTGCTGATTCCATTCATGCTTGCTGAACAAAATGTGTAAGTATCATTAACGTTTGTTTGCCACAGAGCTTATCTGTCCAAAACCCAATGGAAAAATCCCATTGGCTTTTTGTCAAGGGAACCCAGAGAGATGCTAACTTCCTGGTTGGCCTACAAAAATACGTCATCCCTGGAGCACTCTATACGAGTAATAAAACAAAAGTTGGATATGCTAACTGCAATAGCTGGAGAAATTGTGAAGGAATTGGTAATTCTAATATATATTGGCAACAGAAGTGGAGAGAAGTGGTAAGTTGGGCCGCAAGTTGTGTGTCAGCTTACTATATTTCATGATTCCTTACGTGGCATTAGGCCTTGATCAATAGCTACTTTAAACCACTTTATTTTCTTGGTTGCATTTCCCGTAGTTGTCCTTGAGGTCCAAGGTATTTATTCCGTTCCTGTCAGGTATTAACCTGGTCAATTTGTCAGAGATTTCTGAGAAAAAGGCATTACTTTCAGATGGTTAACCATGCATTCTTTAATTGTATTGTATTACACATTTTGACGGGGTTTCCGGAGTCCTTGGGACATGAACTTGCTCAATCAGTAAAAAAATATCATATAAACTTTCATGTCAAGTAAAAATATGTGTTACACCCAATATCCAAGGCTTATCTGAGCTACATGTTTTTCCCAAGTAAACACATCCATCCAATTTGTCAGAGCTGCAGTCTTTGTTTAGTAGTTATCGATCTCACAGAGAGGAGCAGAACTGGCTTGTTGTATTTACATGGCTGAGAGGGCCAAGAGGCAACCCACCAAGGAGACAGATGAAGGCCTGCTGATGGAACGCCTGGGAATGCCACATTTATCATCGTCATCCTTGTTGCTGCACGTCCACTGATCATATCCACCCCCCCTCAGCCCCACCCCCCTCTGCTTTCTCTCAGTTTTGTTGTTGGTGTGTTTTTTTTCAGCAGCTTGCTTTTCTCATTGTTTTTAACTCAAAGTGACACATTGTCTGAAAAGCCGTTTGTTGCACTTTTTGCTTCTCTTCCTCTGTTAGCAGAAGTCCTGTCACACTGACAGTGATCTTCTAAGTAATTTATGAGTCTTGGCGGAGACAAGTTGGTGAAATGAGTGGCTCATCATGCTCGTTTTTGCTGCCTCTGTACCTTTGAAGTAAAGAATTCCTATGTGTATTTATATACTGTATGTCTAGTAGGTGATTTGTTAACTTTTAACAGGGAGGGTGGTTTTATTTTGTTCACCTGCGACTAGACAACCGCTCCATGAACGACTCTTTTGGCTCTGTATTTTTTAATATCAACCCCCCCTCCCTGCTATATAGTATCCATCTTATTCCTAGCCCCCAGGATGCCTTACGTGAATTATGGGCGCAACTTCTGGCGCGTGATGTCACTGATTCGGAACTGGCGTTTTCCATGGTGACAGTGCACTAATCCTCTCTCCTCTCCCGATTGTATTAACAAATCTAGTAAAACATGTGTGAACACCAGCTATTACAGGTCAAACGGGATAATGTGACCATAGCTCTGCCTTCTACTATGGAGGGATGGAGGACGGCCTGAAGAAGTGGCCTCAGATAACCCACACTAGAATATTTAGCTACGTTATTGACTCTGTTGCTGCAGACGATGAAAAGATGAACAATCTGAAAAGCTCTGAGGCAGATCAGTACTTCCACAGTAACAAGGTTTTTCTACACAGATAACTGTACTTCAACTATTTGTAGTCTAATGCTGCCCTGCACTTTGTGCCATAAACTGCCTCACATTTTAAACTGTACAGAAAATAGTCAAAGTAACTGGCTGTCATTAAACCAAAGCTACAATGCTGTGTCCTCCCCACACATGAAATCATAGCTGATGTTCTCCTGGCTCTGCTGTCAGTCCTTTTGAGGACCCGACGTCTCTTCTCCGCTGCTCTTTTGTGGCCCAACCTAAAGTAGGATACGGGTTTTCCTCAGTTAGCTTTTTGGCGACAAAATGAAATGAGCACACATAGAGGGCATTGGGTGGTCAAGTTTAGGTTTCTCTGACACATCCCACTGGATTCCTCGCGATGAAAACTGTACCGTTGGTCACAAGAACAATCCCTTTTTGTTTTGGGTGCATGTTGAAGCCACAAATGGAGCTTTGTGTCGTTGTTAGTATAGCCGCGAACAGCGCAACAAGTTCCAGAACTCCGCAAGGACATTTTAGAAAATGCAAATTTCACGTTAGTTAAATATCTGTTTAAAAAAATAAAGCAGAATTTGCTAAATCACAGGCAAATTTCTTTTCAAAAGAAGTGCCATTGGCCGTTAGCCACTATTGTTAGCCTATGGGACTAACTAGCTTAGTGCGTCTACCGCTACCTCACCGGAAGTTACGCCCATAATCATTTCTACAGTAACGCCCTGAGAATAAGGTGGATAGATCAAACTGACAGAAAGGCAAAAGTCCCTAAAACAAAAAAGTCCCGATTACAAATCCGTCTGCTACTTCAGCACCATGGACATGCCATAGATTTATGGCTGCTGGTATTTCACAGAGCCATGGTCGGGGTCATAGATGCTAACCTGCACCAACCTCAGTCAGATAAAGGATCAGGCAGACTAGACTAACATATTCAACTCCACAACCCCTCTGCCTCTGTGTTGTATGTGTGGATCTATGTAGATACTGTATCTCATTTGTATTTGTCCGTGCATCCCTTTTTTTTCTTGAGATGATATGTCTAATCTGTATGCCTGTTGTGTGTTTGCATGCCTGTGGTTGTTACACCAGGGTTTGATGGATGAGAACCAGGTGCAGATCACAGTTATCAATCCCAAATCCATCACCATGGGCCAGCTGTACGGCCAGTTTGACCCCGTCTCTCACGAGTGGTCTGATGGCATCCTCGCCGTCAGCTACAGAGCCTTCGCTTCCTCCCAGGTAAGATGGCTGCTCAGAGTACGGCAGTTTAAACCGTTTTAGGTTCAGACACAGTCAAACAATGTGAAGAAATTTACATATTCATATAATATTTCACACTGCACAAACCCTGATAAAGTACTAATTTAGCAGAGGATGTAACATCTCCCAATGGCTCCTACGGCTTTTCCATGTGCTCAATACTGTTTATATTCACAAATATTAGCTTCAAATGTTGACCTTGACCGAAACCATTACTTTATACCCAAAGCCTGTTGGGAAGGCTGTGGTAAAGCTGCTCCAAAGGAAGGAAAGTAATTTCTTGTCTTTAGGTTTAGTCCAAATATATACGGCTGAGTCTACTATGCGAGTACCAAACAAGCAGAATCTTCAAAACTGCTGACGCCATGCCAAATAATATGTCTGTTGTGTCATGTATCAGAACAAACAATATTTATTAAATAACAAAACATATCCTAAACACTTACAGGCACATTGATTATTATTTTTTTAATTTTAAAGACATCTTTATGACAGAAGTTTAGCTGTAGGAGAGATGTAAACATTTCTCTAAAGGTGGTGTTTCTTTAAGGAACATGCAGTGTAGTATCTATCATTCAGGTTCAGCTGGATCACAGTTGTTTCCTTTTTGATGTGATTTTTTTAGGATTCTAGTATTGTGTCAAACTGGGCATCCAACATATGTTAGATCTTGAAGTTTCTGTATCGGCTTGTTGAAACTTTCTTCTCTTCACAATTTTTTTTCTTGTCAGGAGAAAACTAAAAACATCTGTAACATCAAGAGTTATAGCACCTACCTTAACCCTTTATTTACTATGGGGACTGACATTACACATGAATACAATTGGGTGCATTGGATCCACAAGAGTCTCAGCTTTACAGTGATAACCAGTTTATGTAATTCAAGACTGTTTGGTGACCCCAGGATGTGGAAATATTCAGATACACCATTTAAGTATACAGTAGGTGAAAATAACACATTTGTACTGCACGCAAAAAACTGCATGTGATTATCATAAAGTGGGCATGTGTGTAAAGGGGAGACTCGTGGGTACCCATAGAACCCATTTTCATTCACATATCTTGAGGTCAGAGGTCAAGGGACCCCTTTGAAAACTGCCAACCCAGTTTTTCACCCCCAAAAATGTAGCCTAACTTCGTAGCGTACCTTCACTCTAGCTTGAAAACTCAGCCCGCAACAACCTCCGGAAGACAGAATAGCCGGCGGGCCGTCAGAGATTTAAGGGGTTAACTGACACATAGCAGCATAGATCTTATATTTTAAAACTGATGCCGTCTCTCTGGAAACAGGCATTTGAGGCGACTTTGCATCACCAGTTAATGCAAAAAGTATTTTCATTATATATCTGCCTCAGCTACTTCCTGCTGGGCAGCTACATGGCTGCTGTGACCTTGCCCGGGAATGTGTGCTCAAAATAGACACTCAGGCCACCGACCTGTAAAGCAGCGCTGAGATGACAACAGTAGAGATGTAGAATTATGCTATTGCTCCATAAATTCTTCCGCTGGGTTAAAAACCTTAAAGCATGTTGCACTTGTGGTACATTCGGGATGTGGCCAGAAGTGCAACATACTCCAATGTTTCATGCTATATGGAGGCGTTCAACAAGAAGATGAGACTTGAGATGCATTATCGTCTACTCGGTCTGGGATTAGGATGGATCATTGTGTACTAGGCATGACATTCCAATTAATTTCAAGCTGGTAGAAAGAGAGGCTGTGGTGACAGGGTAAACAAAAGAAACATTCTGCTGCCTTGTTAAATTTAGATCTTTAATAACGCTTTCATTCATGTACACACACTAGACACACATGGGCAGACGATATGCGGCCGACAGTGGAGGCATGTAATAATGGAAAATCATTTGTTCGCCCTATTCTCAAATTGTTTCCAAATGAACATGTCATTTTAAAAATTGGCTCGGTATATAAAGTTGTCATTTTACAAATTGTTTTTTTTTTTGTCAGTGAATAAGGAGCGTGTGGAGTGGCTATGACAGCCAAGGCAATACATACTGATGCAATGAAAATAGAAAACGAGAACAAGGCTTGTTTTAATTCAGTTTCAAAAAAGTCATTTTCCTCTCTGGGCAAAAGTCTTTCTTTGTTTTGTTCCTTTTTTCTGCATCACATTTTACTAAACTCATTTTTGTGTGCTAATCTGGAGTCAGCAGCAGTGTAGTGTATTAAACTCTCTGCATACACAATGTGATTTATTTTATTTTTTTTCAGTGCCAACGCTCTCTGTCAGATCATTACATTACAGTATACTCACTTCCCTCACAAGCACCAGATGGCCCAAGCCCAGGCATCTTCCATTTGTTTATATTACAACAAATCAATTTAAAGCACAGCTATTGCCAGCCCATTTAACTGGAGAACCGACGCTTGTTGTCAACCTCCATTATGACAGTGTGTAGGTGTTAATTTCATTCATTTAGCAAACATTCTTTGCTCAGATTATAATGTGCAGGAGTTCTTCCGTGACCTTGAAAGTATGCACTGGGGTTTAGTGGGAAATATATGAATACAGTGTGTGCATATGATTAAAGGATACAGGCACTGTTTTCATAAAGCAAATGGTAGAACAGGAGTTGTTTTCGTGCACTTTTAAGCTCTTCTTCTAAACTTTAAAGCTCCATGAATACTTAAGAAATTCTGTATATTTTAGCACTGCAGGGGCCAACCTTCTGGTAAATTCAGCTTGTCTTTTCCTTGAAGTTAAAAGCCTCCCCAGCGTTTAGAGGGTGTTTATCTATCTGGCTGACTGTTTGTGCCTGCTTACATCCATACATCCCTCCTTCTGTCTGTCAAGCTACCTCACCATCAACAATTACATCATTTGACATGGCTCTACTTTAGTTATATTTGTTTGATTTTGATTAGTTACAATAAATAAAGAAGATAAGCCAGCAGGTTGTGACCGTTTATGACCTTTCTTGTGATGTATACGCATGTAATTTGTGCTATAAATGAAGATGTTCCTTCAAGGTGTAAGAAATCCTATTTCTCCCTTCTCGCAGAGCCCCGACAGGAAGTGGCTTATCTTTGACGGCCCAGTGGATGCCGTGTGGATCGAGAATATGAACACAGTACTCGACGACAACAAGAAGCTGTGTCTGATGAGCGGTGAGATCATTCAGATGTCACCACAAATGAGCCTCATCTTTGAGCCTATGGACCTGGAGGTGGCATCGCCAGCCACGGTGAGAAGCATCTTTACTTTGATTAAGAGCGTAGTTGGGATTATGGGTTCGTATGAGGTACTTATCCATAGTCAGTGTATTAGAT
Organism: Sebastiscus albofasciatus; assembly: GCA_916701655.1. Lineage (NCBI taxonomy): Eukaryota > Metazoa > Chordata > Actinopteri > Perciformes > Sebastidae > Sebastiscus > Sebastiscus albofasciatus. Next base: position 61,101 of record CAKAOI010027370.1, on the reverse strand, counting down.
GGCGGTCGGCACGCTCCCAGTTTAGAGAAACAGACAGGAGTACCAGCACGGTGGCTAAGCAATGTACTGCATTAACATATTTTAGACACCTAAAAGAACGGCTCACCTAAAAAAATCAATATCAGTTTAAGTGTACGCTATATTTAGAATATTTTCTCTGCTTTATCTAGCTGTCAGACAGACCTTTCTGACGGGGAACTGAAGCCGTTATATCAATCTATGCTCCCTTCAAAGCCACCACACTCCTTTAACAAAAACAGTAATTTTACCTCGCAGAACACAGGAATTTGGTGAATCCACCCAAAGTCACACAATAACACAAACAAACTAACCGATGGAGGCAGCAGTAGACCAGCAACTCCCGTATTCTGCAAGGTAAAACAGTTTTTTTCAAGTCTCGGGGTTTTGAAGGGAGCATAGATGGATACAACGGCTTCAGTTCGGCATCTGAAAGGGCTGCCTGACTGCAAGGTAAAACAGTGAAATATTCTAAATATAGAGTACACTTCAACTGATATTGAATTTATTTTAGGATAAGAGAAGAAAACAGAGAAAGAGAGGGAGGTAACGGCTTCAGTTCCCCGTCAGAAACAACTGTCTGACGGCAAAGTAAAGCGAAGAGAATATTTTAAATATAGCGTGCACTTTAACTTATATATATATATATATATATATATTTAGGTGTCTAAAATCTGTTTTGCTGCTGCCCCTGTCCACAGCAGTACATTGCTTTGCTCCCATGCCCGTACACTTGTCTGTTTCTCCAAACTGGAGAACTATCCCTTTAAGGGTTTCATGTCGGTGTATCCTGCTTTTCCATTTTGTAGCAGTAATGGTTTCCAATCTCCAGATATACAGTAGCTGAGGATGGATCACTTACTGTTCTTATTTAGAAATGTACAATTTCTGTAATACAGATGGTAGTTTTCTTGCTGTAACATTGTGCTGCACTGGTTCTGATCATAATATATTCCAGCACTCTCTAACCCACATCATCTCATCATCCTTCCAATTACACAAAGGCTTTCACTCATGGTGCCCTTCGTGCCTGTCTTTATTACACACACTCTCTTGTATTCACCTCAGTGGTCATGCACTGCTGCTGTCTGCTTTCATTTTCTGTTATCGACCCAAACAGTTTAGAATAGAGTTTGTCTAAAATGGAACAACTCTACAAAAATATTTGTGGGTTTTATCTATTAGATTAGATTCAACTTTATTGTTATGGTGCATAGTACAAGTACAACGAAATGCATCTAACCAGAGTGCAAACTAGTAAAGTACTGATTAAGACAATAGATCCAAATGAGGATAAATGTGGTGTATATACACCGATCAGCCATAACATTCAGACCACTGACAGGGGAAGTGAATAACATGGATTATCTGGTTACCATGGCACCTGGCAGTGGGGGGGGTATATTAGACAGCAAGTGAACATTTTGAACTTTGAACTTTGTGTTGGAAGCAGAATAAATGGTCCAGTGTAAGGATGTGAGCGACTTTGACGAGGGCCAAATAGTGCTGGCTAGACGACCGGGTCAGAGCATCTCCAGAACTACAGCTCTTGTGGGATGTTCCCGGTCTGCAGTGACCAAAAGTGGTCCAAGGAAGGAGAACCGGTGAACCGGTGACAGGGTCAGACCCGAGGCTCATTGATGCACGTGGGGAGCGAAGGCTGGCCCGTGTTGTCTGATCCAATAGAAGAGCTACTGGAGCTCAAACTGCTGAAAGAGTTAATGCTGGTTCTGATAGAAAGGAGTCAGAACACACAGTGAGGAGCAGTTTGTTGAGTATGGGGCTGCGTAGCCGCAGACCGGTCAGGGTGCCCGTGCTGTCCTAATGTTATGGCTGATCGGTGTACATAGACATATACATATATACAGATTGCAGTTAAGGTGCAAATGATAGACATATGTTATATTCTGATGAATAAGAGTTAAGTATAAGTTGCATACTGACAAAATATTGTATAAAAAATGTTGTGTAAGAGTATTATAAAGAATAGATTCTATATACAGGTGGAGTTGTATTTATATCTATACACAGAGAGGTTATGTACATAGAGCTACAGTATATGCATATGGGACTAAGTGAATATATATATATAAGATGAATATTAGAAAATAGATTTTATATATACAGGTTGAGTCATAAGTAATATATATATACAGGAGAGGTTTGTACAGATGACGATATATTTATAGGGACTAAATGAATATTTATTATTATTGTTCAGGATATGCAGATCACATTTAGTCTTTACTTAATCTTCATTGAAGTGTCAGATGGGTGTAATGAATACTATTAAGCTCAGACAGTCGCAAGGAAGTACTCTGTGTGAAAGTCAGCTAGTTCACTTATTGCATTTTTTGATTGACTGCTTTATAAAAATGTCTTCATGCATTTAACCGTTCCAGGACTTCATGTCCTCACTCAGTGAAATTACATTCCTCTTTTGTTCACCGTTTCTCTCCTTCTATACCCAATTATGGCAATGTAAATATATGCAATAGATAAACATCCATTCATCCATTATCTGTAACCACTTATCATATTCAGGGTCGCGGGGGCGCTGGAGCCGATCCCAGCTCGATAGATAAACCCAATTTATTAATTTCATATTGTAGATTTCACCCCCGTTCTCTCATATTTCACAATATCTAGTTTCCTTTGCAGTACAGTTGTTGTCGCTGCTACCTGGCTTTGGTTGAGTGAAGACGGCCTGTAGCTACTTCTCTTTACTAGCCAATGATGACATTCATCAGGAGGGCTTAACACTTGGGATGCTCATGCTATCCCACCCCGTAGTTGTGCAGGCGTCTCAAAGGAAATATCCAGCATAGACTCTTTAAGTCAATCGTCAAACAACGCCTAACAAAGAGATCACGGGTGACACACCACTCCATTCCTTTGAAACAATCTGCAATCCATGTACAGATCTTTGGCAGTACATACAAATATTCTTTTTTTTGTAATTGTACCCGTCCTTATGGTTCTTTGTTGTGAGGCAGTATAAAAGGCTTTTGAATGCAATACATAGATGCCTTGAGAGAATACCTTTGCATCTCCCTGGCTCTACTTTTTTATTAAGCAGACTTCTATTTTAGCTTCTCTATAGCCTGGCATCTGTTCCTTTCATCATGCTGAATGCAGCGGCATCAACATCTGATCACAATGAACTCCCCCCACTTTGTGCAGGATCCCTTCTGTGCACCGTTGCGCTCTCTTTTTCCCTTTTTTTTCCTCATCATTTTTCATCTTTTTCTCCCTCTCTCTTTATGAAAGTTATTTTTCTCCCTTTATGTACTATCTTAAAACCTTACTCTTCTTTTTTCCTCTCCCATCATATCTGCACGTCTCTTAGCCACAGCTCATACATTATGTCTTCGTCTCTGCTCATCTTTCTTCTTTGTTCTAACTTTACCTGCGCTCCGTCCTGAAGCTATTCCTTGAGTGGGACTTTGAGCTATGGGAGCTCATTAAAAGCTTCTCTTTAGAAAAAGGTTGTAATTTAGCCATCAGGTGTTCATGAGACAAGGTGTCACGTATGCAGCACACATTCATTTACAGTGCTAACCAGTATAAAGGATATGATATTAATTATTTGGATGGACTCCATAATTGTTGTAATGTTCTGTCAAACTGGGACCACAGCACCTCTAGAATGCTTCACTGCACTGCACTGAATGTCAACACCTAGTTTACAGTATTGCATCCAATAATTTGCTATTAATTATCCTGTTGTAATTCCAGCTCGTTCTCATTCCCAGGGCTTCAAATACCGAGGCTTTGTCACGGCCGTCAGCGTTCGGTACCGCCACACAAGTCACCCTTTAGCACCCACAGGGTCTGAAATTAACAGCACCACCCGACAAATGCGGTTAAATTGTTGGCCGTGGCAGATAAACTCGTCAGGCCATCCGCCACTTTGGCAGGCAGGGAAAACACTGGAGATGGGAACAGGGAATTGAATCGTAGTTCTCTGATTCCTTGGCATGTCATGCCTCCGTGACTACCGATTCCTCTTTGATGCTTTCCGACTGTTACGCATGCACAATGACGCATATGCACGCTGTATTTGGTTTCAGTTTGTTTGGGACCGGAGCCATGGCAAAGAGAGAAAAAAAAGCACTCGAAAGCGTGGTGCTACTACTGCTAAACTTGAGGGGACACACCCTATTATCCTCCTGATAATGCTACACTGTGAACAACAAATCCATGCTGAAATCAACAGGAGGGTTAGTAATGTTACCTGTTAGCAGTCGGTGGACAGCGCAGTCCTGCTTGGCTAAATAACGGAGCTACTAACGTTAACGGAGGAGCCATTTCATTACATTATGAGAAGTTCAAGCTCTGCTCAGTAAAAATTACTATTGGGTGAAGGCAAATTACAATGTTGTCATGATGTGTTCAAATGTAATCTCGTAAAATTAAGCTTTTGGTGAGTAACTTGAATAAATCCAGTTGTTTGAAGCAGATGTTTTCACAGCAATATAATATAGATATTAGAGAGAGAATTATGACCTGTTTAACTTCCTAACACTAGCTCTAAGCTGCTTATAATACATCATTAAAACTATTAATGCCAAGACATACTGTATATTAAATAGCAAATATTTGAATAATCACAATCATTTGAATTGTGTGTTTTTAAGCAAATAGCCACCATAAATTAGATGACAATAACAAAGAACAGTACAGTACTAGGGCTCCCCCGAAAGCTACGGTGTAATTCAAACTCTGGAATCTACCATGCATATAATGTTTTTATGTTGATTTGTTTTATGTTTCTTTTATGTAAAATGTATCGAACATTGAATGACATCAGATTTAAAATGTTCTTTCTTCATTTAGCGCAGAGATTTGAGATCTGAGTGGCAGACAAAAAAAAAACACCTGCCTGCCACAGTGGCAGGAAGTGAAAGAAGTTCAACAAACACAAGGCTTTCATCCAGGAGACCGCTGTTGGTGTTGCATGCGTCACGTTACTAGATATTAACTACTGTCCCGTGTTTCACCTTTTGTGACGCCAAGGATTAATATAGTGGTTGCCAAAAATACAGTGATGCCAGTGGGCGTGACAAAGCAGCGGTATGTGACGAGTTGGGATGAGAACGTGTTGGTAAATCTGGGTACTGGCCAGATGGTTTTGCTCATGAGTTAAGATATATACTGCATTACTAATAATATTGTCCTTTATGTTGAGTACCGCTGGTTTAAATATGTGTTTTAAGATGTGATATATGTTTGTGGCAGGTGTCTCGCTGTGGTATGATCTACATGGAGCCTCATATGCTTGGCTGGCGGCCCCTTATGCTGTCCTGGCTCAATACCATGGCCGCCACAGTCAGTGCGGCGCACAAAGACCTCATCGCTGCCCTCTTCGATCGCATACTGCCAGCCTGCCTGCAGCTCATTCGAAAGGCCACCAAGGTGCTGAACCATCCTCAGGAAATACTGCTTATTTTCTAGCTTTTTACTCAAAAGGGAATTTTTCACTCTACATCTACACAACCGCTACAAAAATGCATAAATATTACACTGATATATGTGTTTTTATTCCTGCATGTTTAAGAAACAAAGTTGTAGGGTTTTGAAATAGTTCGTTTTACTCTGCAGTTTCCTACACCAATGTTTCTGGAGGCTCAGTCAACTATATTCACTTTTTTATTGACTTCTGAATCCAGGATTATATTCAGATATTGCGATCTGTTTTAATGTGTGCTGGGTTTTTTTGCTTTCAGGAGCTGTCGCCAACCTCTGACACCAATCTAGTCAAGTCCCTGATGAATCTGATGGACTGTATGATGGATGAGTTTCATGATGAAGCAAAGATGAAGAGCATGAATGCTAAAGATATTTGCTCCTGGCTGGAGGTTTGCTCACACACCCACTATGCTTCTAATTATTATTACAGTATCATTACTAGGGCTGTCAAAGTTAATGCGATAATAATGCGTTTACGCAAATTCGTTTTAACTCCACTAATTTCTTTAACGCATTAACGTGACTTGCGATTTTTAGGTTGCTAGCTAGCTAGCAACCTAAAAATCGCTAGCTAAGGAGGTTAAATAAGGCTCCAAACTTACGCAAAATGTTGGCGAGGAAAAACTGTCATGTCCAGTTTCAGAGGGGTCCCTTGACCTCTGACCTCCAGATCAGTGAATGGGTTCTATGGGCACCCACGAGTCTCCCCTTTACAGACATGCCCACTTTATGATAATCACATGCAGTTTGGGGCAAGTCGTAGTCAAGTCAGCACACTGACACACTGACAGCTGTTGTTGCCTGTTGGGCTACAGTTTGCCATGTTATGATGTGAGCATATTGTTTTATGCTAAATGCAGTACCTGTGAGGGTTTCTGGACAATATCTGTCATTGTTTTGTGTTGTTAATTGATTTCCAATATTAAATATATACATACATTTACATAAAGCAATAGCATGTAAGCATATTTCCCCACTCCCATGTTAATAAAAGTAATTAAATACTTGACAAATCTCCCTTTAAGGTACATTTTGAACAGATAAAAAATGTGCGATTAATCAGGATCAAGTATGGACAATCATGAGATTAATCACAATTAAATATTTTAATCGATTGATAGCACTAATTTATTTAGATTATAAAATTTGAATGTAGTTTTGAAGCAATAATACAGTATGTATTGTAATGCCATAAGTCAATCAAAACATACCCTAAACCCATTATTAATAATTTATTCTTGCACTGATTGCATCAATAGATTACTCTGAAAGGCTGAGTCTAAATGGCATAAAACAATACGTATATCGAGGGGGGTATGAGAATAACAACAAATATATTTTTTAAGTATTTTGTTCAAGAAATGTTGAAAATAAAGAAGTTTTAATTGATTGACAGCCCTAATTATTAACAATAATAAGATATTAAATGAACATGTAAACCCTCAAGTGGCTACAAGATCATAAAATGACCACTATCGGTTGTTATTTAGTTACTATAGGCCCACAGCCCGACAACAAGGTTTCACAGTGCAACCCAGTTTACTGGAAGCAGTCCACTACATACATCTTCATAAGATCTTAAGCGTCTACTGGCATGATGCAACATACAGCTTTCTTGCCAAATTAGTTGATAAGATACAGAAAGAAAATACCAAAAAAAGAGCTTGGAAACACAAAGCCAACATCCAAGACCTCCAAGACTAACTTCACATCTCAGAGTCAGTGGTGCCAAATACACTGCATGAACCATATTTACTTAATATAGAAGTTAGGAAGGGTATACTTCTTGTCTCCAGCTCCCAAACATCCTAGCTACAGCAAATGCTATTACACATTTCATGAATTTGTCATATTGTGAGGTAAAAACATAGCTGTAAGATGAAATTGAAAACATTTCAAACTATGATCTGAAGAACTAATATTTGAAAGGCAAAACTGGACACATCCCTACTATGTGTAGCTTGATTGTGTTATTTTCATCTATGAGTTTTCATCAATGAGTTCACCGCTCAAGTTGTGAACTCACTGAACAAAAGAATGAGCTTTGGCACCGGCCCTTGTGGTAGCCGTTGCATTGCTCCTTAAAAACACATCCAAAAGAAAACGATTTCTTTTAGCTAACAGTAAACTCAGATACAGTATACACCAAAGGGCCTGTCATTTTCCTTTTACACACACAGGCCCACAAAGAGAGGAAAAGTTTTAGCAGATGAGCCCTTTCCTCTGCCCCCTGCCTGAGTTCCAATTGATTTTTTTACCTCTGAATCCTGTCTTTAGAAAGCACTGCTATTATCCCCCCGTGGCACGCTGCTCTGATGAATGCCTTTCAACGCTCTCTCCCATGTTTCTCAGCCAGTCATTATCAAAGTGTTGAATTAATCAGCCTTTTAACAGCAGGAGCTATCACGGGGCTGCTAAGCCTCATGATAGGCCATTTCCAATTCCTACAGTATTCCTGCTGTTTTTCCAACAAAGACATCTCTCCTCTGTGGATTCTGCTGCTTGTCTCACATAGTAATCGGTACATTGGTGAGGCATTTACATGGTCGCTGTACATTTTAATCAATTCAATAATTGCAAACCTTGTCTGCACAATGACATTTGTTTTACTGTAAACCCTATCTCTGCACAGGGATTTTGGATGTTTGACTTTTGTCACATTGTGTCTATTTACGTATATTTTTCAATGTACAAACACCATCTTGAACATGATTTTGTTCATTTTGTGGGTTATGATCCACAGGTAAGTACTGTGGGAAATGCTGTAACATAAGAAAACACAAACAATGCAGCTGAAAAGGAAGAGATATTTTCTGATACAATATAATAAAACAAGAATTAGGTATGATTTTAAGACACAATTTTGAAGGACAGGCACTTTACGTACACACACACTCTCTACGCACTGGCTCTCCTCCAAATGACCTACACTACTCTCACAACAACTGGCTCTAGAGAGGGACATTCACGTCGGCCATCGTAGCTCTCTAACACGCTTGGCACACGTGAGAGGCTTCAGTTGGTTGTAATCTCCTCACCTCACCGCTAGATACCACCAGATCCTACACTCTGGAACTTTAAGTGAAAATTAAAATGATACTTTGATCGTCGGAATTGAGGGACTTTTTCCATCGTTGCCTTCATGGACAAATTGACACATTATAAGACACAAATTAAAAAATGTCCTTTTCCACAGGGCATCTTTGTGTTCTGCCTGATTTGGTCAGTGGGTGCCAGCTGTGATGATTCGGGCCGGGTGAAGTTTGATGCTGTGGTCAGGGAGGTACTGGACGGCCCTTTAAGTGAGAAGACCCGTTCCTGCCACGGCATTCTGGCCATTGTCGAGGCTCCACCGAAACAGCTCACAGTGCCTCTGCCCAATGAGGGAACAGTCTACCAATATCGCTTCATTAAAGAGGTAGGGCTTCTGATAATTGTGCGGCTGAGATTACTTTTTATTTGGAGTGTCAAAAACACAGTGAAGTTTGTGACTTACACGTGAACCAAACATCATTCTGTCACAGTAAAGAATACAAATGGTTATATTATACAGTTGTTTTGTTTACACCATCATAACCACAATAACTGACAGCAAACACACGAGAGAGCCCCCTCTAAATTCTACATCAAGTCACTTGAAGTGACATACCTTTTCTTTTCCTCAGACGTCGGAGGAAGAGGGACACTCATTTTTTGTGTCTGTGTGACCTTTATGAAGTGTCACGCTTCGGTCTCTGTCACATGGCTCAAACTGTCTTGAATTTCCAGACAGTAAATTCTTATTTTATCATGAGGGATGGTGAACAAAGCAGTGTTTTCACAGCAAAGAAAAAGAAGCCATGCAGTCCAGTTCCCTCATATAAGCAGATTTGAGATGTTCTTCTATTAAATCTGTTTTGAAAAAGGTGTTGATAGAAAGCTATTCAAATTTGTTCCCGCAAACATTTGAACAGACAAAGAAATGTATGGAACATCTGAACTGTGTGACATTTTTGTATTTATTTTCTGTTATGTTGTAGTAGTTATGATTATATTGCATACACGTTTTGGCTGAGATAATTATGAAAGGAAAGTTTCATATTGGCTCATTGTTTAGCATCAATTGTATTGTACAACTTGATTAGAGGACAAGAGATGTCTTGGTTTTACAGGGAACAAAGAAGTCACACAAGACTGTTATGGATTTGATTATTGATATTTTTGTAGGCTGTTGATATGAATCAAATCTGAACACAAGGAAAGGGTCACATAACATTAGAGACCTTGTATGTACAAACATCTGTATTGTTTAGGTCTCATAATATAGAAAAATCAATGTATGTGCTCCATGTTTTCATATTCTGTTCTTACCTACAGTCAAAGACTAGATATTGTCCTATGTTATATGGTCCCCTGGGACTGTATTGGTTGAGTGGGAGCACAGTGGCCTTTAGTATCTCAAATACAACCTCTTTTTTCTTTTCAAATTCCTCTTCAGGGTCCGGGCAGGTGGGAGCTGTGGACAGATGAGCTAGAGGCTGCTCCCCCTATATGCAAAGACATGCAGTTCAATGAGATCATTGTGCCCACTGAGAACACGGTACGCTACATGGCACTGATGGAGCTCTTTGTCACCCACCAGAAGCCCACTATATTCATCGGCCCCACTGGAACTGGCAAGAGTGTCTACATTACAGTGAGTCGTCTGCTATGCCTTATTTTATTATTTCTTGGAAAGCACTAAGCTATTTTGCATTGAGCAGAAAGGAATGTGAGGTAAGAAAGATGCAGATGCAACATCTCCAGTAGATATCAACAGTAGCTACTTATCATTAATATTGTGAAGTGACCAAACAGAAAAATAAATCTCTTGGCTGTTGCCTGGTTATATAATAATAATTTTATTTATATAGCACCTTTCAAAACAAGGTTGCAAAGTGCTTTCCAATAAAGCATGATACAAATAATTAACACCCAGAACTTCAAATCTAAACAAAATAAAATCATATAAATACAAAATAAAATCATATAAATGGTTCCAACAGTGCACCATCAGTTAAGAAAAAGACATAATATAAAAGTGAGTCTTAAGAAGAGATTTAAAGGAAGATACTGAGTTCGCCTGCCTGAGATCCTCAGGTAGGGAGTTCCACAGCTGAGGGGCCCGGACGGCAAAAGCCCGGTGGGTCACCTTTGATGACAAGTTTGGATTTTGGACCCGTTAGTAGAGCCCTGCCAGAGGATCTCAAGCATCGATCAGGCTCGTAGGGAGTCAGCAAATCACCGATATAGGCAGGAGCCAAACCATTCAAGGCTTTAAAAACAAGCAGTCAAATCTTAAAATGAATTCTAAATCTCACAGGTAACCAGAGAAGGGCAGCAAGGATCGGTGTGATGTGGTCACTTCTCTTGGCACGAGTTAATATGTAGCTAGCTGTTAGCTACGGAAGCCTTAAACAGACGTGATTCAACAAAAATTTTAATACCGTTATCTCGAGATCCCAACTTAATTATGTAGTTAACTTAGTGGAAAGATTTTCAGCCATGGATGTATACATTTATACATCCATGCTGTTAGCTCGATCCAGCGTTAATTTCGTTAACGAAAACTATGACAAAATATGTTTGTCAACAACCTTTTTTTCCATGACGAAAACAAGACGATAACAAGATGGCACCCAACCGCATTAATAACGGTGACGATATTAAACATGTTATATCATTGACGAAAAAAGACTTGACTAAAATATAGTTTAAAAACATAAAAACTTTACCAACATTTGTCTTTACTTTTGTCACTTATTACATATTTTGACATGTTGGGCGGGTGGATTAACTCTTATAATGGACTGGTGGGTGCGACTGAACCGCGCATCATTAATGACCACAGTCAGGAGGACTCAAACTAACTGCAAAGCTGCATTCTTAATCAGATAATGATAAAATACAAAGATTATGTGAAATAAGTTCAAGTAAGACTAAAATGACAGAAATGTTCAATATAATCTGATGACTAAACATGACCAAGAATAAATAAAAAAAATAGCTGACAACATTAAGAAAGATTACATTTTGACTAAAATCGAATGACTCCGGTGACTAAAACTGGACTAAAACTATGAAGGATAAGAATGATTTAAATGTGACTAAAACTAATAAGCATTTTCATTTTAAGATTAAGACTAAGACTAAATCTAAAATAACAGCCAAAATGAATGCTGGCTCGATCAGCTGATTTGACCCAAACATTATAATTAATCAAAGTAAACAAGCTTTTGTTTTCTTGTGATAATGAGTCAATTATCTCGTTAACTCCAGATAACAAAGCTTGGTTTCTCAAGATAACGACATAATTAACTCATGATCTTGAGATAACGGAATTAAACAAATGTTCTGTTCATGTCCGTTTAGGGCTTCTGTAGTTAGCGCCTTTACCACCAACTGTTGACCAGTGGAGTAGCAGGAAACCATCGGCAGGAATGGAAATCAACCCGCCTGTATGCTCATGCATGTGAGTCCCTGTGCATGTGCACAAGATACCAACAAAACTGGAGTCCATTCATCAAAACATTACCCTATTGTGCTAGACGTGGTCAAAAACTCCACAGGGTACCTGTAATAAGCATGTGCTAAATTGGTAAACTGGTCCAAGATCATAGATAAAACGATACAGTGGAATACAAGTAGTACATTGGCTTGTTTCTCTAGCTGACTAGTTTGTAAATGGCCTTGAATGTAGGTGAAATAAACATTAAAGAAGCCTTAAAAAGTAGTACACAGAATTGTTGATACCTGTAGACAAAATAAAAAGTAGCAGCGAGAACGTCTCAAATCTTGAACAGTATCGGGTTCCAGGTAGTGGTAAGAATAGAAGAAACAAATTACCGGCACTCACAGATAAAGGGTCTTTAGTTCATGCTGATGCTGATGACGGCTTATAGCTGAATCATGTTTGTTTTTTTGCCCAGAATAAACTAAGAAAGAGCCTTTATCTGTGAGTGCCGGTGATTTGTTTCTTCGAATACCTGTAGACATCTTTATTTAATACTTATGTGTATTCAGCATGAGCACATTGTTGAGCTGCATTTATGTGCATACACTGTCTAGTACATTATTGTTTTTATTTTTATTTTATTTTTAACTCTGCTTGTCTCTGTTTCTGTCTGTTCTCCAAGGGAAGTGTTAATTGGACTTCAAGCCAGTTTCATTAGCAGAAATGATGGTTATCAGATGCAGAAAAAACCCTCCTATGCTACCAATAACATCAGTCCGTAGGATGAGTGAGCATTCATTTCTAAGCAGTGTTGTCCCAGCCTCGGGAAGCTGGAGTAAGTGTTCTGAACGTACAGATAATTTGAAGGCAACACAGCTACAGTCACCAGGTGTGAAACGGCCACCTTGGAGGAATACTGAGTATCTCTCAGCAGACCTTCAGCTATTTATATCAAGAACTAATCCTCCCCTCCTTCCCTTTGCTTCATTAGTTCATCCATTAGTGTGCTCAAACTTGAGACTCTGGGGTGAATAGAGATCATCTCACTGGGGAGCCTTCCTTGTTCTCCACTTCCTTCCTTCCTGTCTGTCTGCATGGTGGAACAGCTCTGTCCCATGCCGCAACCAGCAGACCGTGGCTGAGTCTCAAATCCGGCAGGAGTGATAAAGGAGCACCAGCGCTCAGACCATAAGAACATGACTGGCATGGTGCCGGCACCAGTACCATCAGACAGCTGTACACAAGCCTCCTTCACCCGCCCCGTTCTACTCTTGAGTGAGATGGAGAGAAGCTGTGCCACTGGTTTATAATCTAGACAAGAGGATGATGATGCACCTTGGCTGCACCCTGTGATCATTCACATCACAAGTCCCCTTTAATTATGCAGGTCGTTACTCACATGATTTCACAAGCATGTAAAAGAGTGTACAGGGGAAGTGAGAGCATGTGCTCTGAAAACGCATGTACAAAACATCAAATACTACATATAATACATACATATAGATACATAGTAGATACACAATATAGATCAAACCCTAAAAACAGATATCAGATCACCCCTGACTACGTTCTCTGATGTATGTTCTCTGTTCATGTAAACAGAAAAGGCCATTTGTCCTAAAGGGCATTTTATCTAAATGGCCTTTCATAAAAGCCTCTTTTAGCTTTTAGTAAAATGCCCTTTTCTAAACCCTCATGCAAAATCAAAAATTCATCGATTTTACTCTTTTGACCCACAGAACATTACTTTAGATCATGTCCTCAGAGGGCAACTAATTCCCTACTTCATTTCAAAGTCATTTTCAGGGATTAACTGCGATCCAGTTTTTATCTAATGAAAGACTCACTAAATGCCACATTTAATTAGATTACAAAGCTTATCACAACCATTTGCCATGGATCAAACAGGAAATTATCACTTTATGTGTACTCTACCTGCACATGCTCTTTGGCATGCTAATTCAGAACAGAGAGTGATACTTAAAAAACATTTTCTACCAAATGAGCATTGTCTTTTTTTGAAGTGGGCAATTATCAACCAAATTAGTACCTCGATTACATTTATTCGTTGAATAAGTCCATGACATTCCGGGACCCTCATAAGTCACATTAGGTGTTCTGAATATCCTATAAAAACACACATACAGTACAAACATTGTACTGTATAACGACAGAGTGTAAACTTTACCTAAACCAGGGGTCCGCAACCTGCGGCTCTGGAGCCACATGCAGCTCTTTAGCTTCTCTCCAGCGGCTCCCTGTGGATTTATAAAAATGGAAACATGTTATTTTCTTTTTTTCTCGTAAAGTTATGACTTTATTCTCATCATATTTCAACTTTTTTCTCGTAAAGTTACAACTTCTTTTTTTGTAAAGTTATGTTTTTATTCTCGTAATATTACAACTTTTTTATCAGAAAGTTCTGACTTTATTCTGGGAATATTATGACTTTTTTTCTCATAAAGTTATGACTTTATTCTGGGAATATTACAACTTTTTTCTCGTAAACTTATGACTTTATTCTTGTAATATTCACCTTTTTTTCTCGTAAAGACTTTTTTTCTGGAAATCTCCAACTTTTTCTCCCTCAATGTGGCCCTAATACTCCGTAGTACATTTGCACTTTGACCCTCACTGCATTAGACTTATAAACTGTGTTACCTTCATCACAATGATCAAATGTTTTGCAGCTCCAGACAATTATTTTTTTTTTGCCTAAAATGTCTCTTTTGACAGTAAAGGTTGCTGACCCCTGACCTAAACCATATTATCCATTGTTAGTCATACAAAACTTATTTTCAAGGTGTCATTTTTCCTGATAATATCTCTTATTGTTTACGCAGTTTGTTGCCATTTTGCATTCTTGTGTTGTACATGTGTAGATATTCATGATGATGATATACAATAAACTTCCATATCATGACTTTTGATGATAATATATGTTCATATTTCCAATATCTCTTGCCCAGAACTTCCTGTTGAATCATCTGCAGAAGGATGTCTACAGCCCATTATTTATCAACTTCTCAGCCCAGACCACAGCTGCCCAGACCCAAAACCTTATTATGTCCAAGCTAGATAAGCGGCGCAAAGGAGTGTTCGGCCCGCCATTGGGGAAGAAAATGGTACAAACTCTTTACTATGTTCATACAAATGATTTTGATATGACTTGCGTGATGTTCCATTTGCACTGTTATCAGTGAAGCAAGTCACTGAAATGTTGTTAGTCAAACATTTAGATTTTTTTTTCTGTAAAACTAAACTAAACCAAAAAAACAGTGTAGTTTTAAATATGAAATACCTTGTGGTATTATCGGTATTTAATCTTATTCCAAGTATACTAATGTTATGTCTCATCAGGTGATCTTTGTGGATGATGTGAACATGCCAGCTCGGGAGGTTTATGGTGCCCAGCCCCCTGTAGAGCTGCTGCGCCAGTGGCTGGACCACTGGAACTGGTATGACATGAAGGACTGCACCATGATCAAACTGGTGGATATCCAGATCATATGTGCCATGGGACCACCTGGTGAGTAGCAGCTGTGTTAAACCCTGAAGTTTATTAGAAGCATATTATTGTTACAGCAATGATACCAAAGCCAAAGATTGGTTGACAAAATGCAGTAAAGGTGGGTGAAGTGAATTCTTTTTTCCCCCTGTCTCTAAACTGCTGCTGAATTGCCGTTGAGTCAATGTCACAAACAACTAGCTGCTGTTTTGTGGAGCTCCTCACTGCCTCAAGGTGCTTGCAAATAGCAAGTGTTTACCACTTCCACCTCCACTACAACTACCAGTGTAAACATGAAAGCAACCCTGTCCACTGAGGCAGCTGGCTGCGACAGCTGCAAGAGAGAGAGAGAGGATGGGTGCCACACTCAGGTGCCCACACAGCTACAATATTTGCTCCTGATACCTGTGCTGACAGTTGTTTCCATTTTCTAAGCTGCTGCCCAGCATGGCAGTGTGGCAACCACTGGACCCACACCAGGGAAACAATAGAGGAGGCCTTATTTACTGTGTTTAGATAGTAAAGGTTCTCTATTCAATAACCAGACCATTAATATAGCATTAAACAACTATTTGTTATGTAAAGATATAGAGGAGTAATGTCTACCTGAGCAGAGAATGAGGCCACTCTCCCTCTGTGTGTGTTGTTAGCCGAGCTTCTCCGTGTTTTGTTTACATATCCAGGTGCTTGCCTTTAAGTGCGTGTGAGCGTGCCCCACTGGCTAGCTCACGGCCGCCGCTCTGCACTGCGCCCATACGGCGATTACAGCTGATAATGCCGCTCCAACCGACGACGCCGTCGCGGAAGTATATCACTCACCCTCCAGTTCCCCCCAGGTTAACACTGTTATCAAAGAGTATAGAAGCAAAGTAACGAAACTCCAGTGTTTTTTTGACAACAGCCACTGCCGCCATTTTGGACTGAAAACTCTTATGGACTGGTAAATGGACTTGCATTTATATAATGCTTTTCTAGCCTACCGACCACTCAAAGCGCTTTACACTACATGCCAGCATTCACCCATTCACACACATATTCATGCACTGATGGCAGGGGCTGCCATGCAAGGAGCCAACCTGCCCATCAGGATCTAATCTAAATACTCATTCACACACCGATGGCCCAGGCATCGGGAGCAATTTAGAGTTAAGTGTCTTGCTCAAGGACACTTCGACATGTGACCGCAGGGGCCGGGGATCGAACCGTCGACCTTCTGATTGGTTGACGACCTGCAGCATTTATAATAATTTATTGTTCGACACAGGCCATTCCGGTAAATATGACAATAGAATAGAAATCATTTAGTTTTACTTTTGTATGGCACTTTTTAGTCGAACGTTTTACTGATGATGCAATGGAACGAACAATTGACTTTCACTTCTTAGCAATGTACGTTCTTTGCTGTTATATCTGTCAGCACTGTTGCCTTATTTTTCACTGTTAGCGCTGTTAACACCATTAGCTACGAGGCTACGCCGGCTCAGCTGTCGCCATCTTGAGAGCCGTGCGGAGGCAACAGAAATGCTCCCAATCTCGATTTTTTGCACCTTTAACAATGTAAATGTGCAAATGTAAACTTGTGTCTTGTCCTGCTTGTTTAGGTGGAGGGAGGAACCCCATCACACCTCGATACCTGCGCCACTTCAACATGATTACCATTAATGATTTTGATGAGAAGACCATGTATACAATCTTCTCCAGGATCTCAGACTGGCATTTCACCATACGGTAAGTACGTAGCATGTGTCATTTGTAAGTTTCTTTTTTTCCTCACTTTAAACAGAATCTATGCATATGTTTAGGAATATTCATAACCAAACCTCGACAGGTAATCCACTGAGCTTCACTTGTGCCTTGAGGGCATTTGACCCACAACTTTTTGAAGTCCTGAGGTAGTGTCCTGCCACTTTTAGCAACAGAATGAATTGTAAATTATTTCTAACCAAAGATCAGTAGGCAGTGTTTACCTCAGAGACCATAAGTCCTAAAGCAATCAGATGTGTTGGAAAGCTTTTAAATCTACCCGACCGCTCCTGCAAACACAAGTATCACTTGCATTTAACAAGATGGAGGTTTCACACTTTGACAGTTTGGGGCTCTTTGGAAATACTTTGTTAATGCTAATGATAAAAGAAAGACCCTTGATCAGATATATTTCATTTTTTCATTTTGTAAGTATTTAATTAATACAACAAAAAAAAATGACAACAATAAATTAATCCATTTCCTGACTAAACTGTAGGAAATGATCTAAATGGGATCTCAACAATGAATCAACCATTCCATCTACAGGTTTCCTTTCCCCAAGCCATTTGCAGCTCTGACCTCTCAGATTGTTAATAGTACCATGTCCGTGTACCAAGAGGCCACCAAGAACCTGCTACCAACCCCCACAAAGTCCCATTACTTGTTCAATCTGCGCGACGTCTCCCGGGTCATCCAGGGCATCTGCCTGTCGCGGCCAGAGACTGCAGATGAACCGTCTGTCATCAAACGGCTCTGGGTGCATGAGGTAATGTTGTTCACAACAAACAGTGGAAAATACCAGACAGCTATGTAACTAATGTAGCCTAAACACGGAAATATAATATCCTGAAGTACATTTAGCTGCAGTCAGGCTACAGACGGAGTATTCCTTTGGAACCTCCTGTATTGCCATCTCTCTGTAGCTTTCTCTCTCTTTATCCATCTCTCACATTCACTCTTTCTTTGTCTTGTTGATCCTCAGGTTCTGAGGGTCTACTATGATCGACTGGTTCACGACACAGATAGGTCCTGGCTTGTAAGCCATTTACAGGCGGTGTCTCAGAGTCACATGATGGAAAATTTCCATCAGCTCTTCCAGCATCTGGACCAGGACCACGATGGAGAGGTCACCGAGGATGACCTGCGCAGCCTCATGTTCTGTGACTTTCACGACCCCAAGGGTGAGGACCGCAACTACCGCGAGGTGAACGACCTCGACCAGCTCCGACAGGTGGTGGAGTCGCACCTGGAGGAGTACAACAACATCAGCAAAGCGCCCATGAATCTGGTGCTCTTCCGTTTCGCCATCGAACACGTGTGCCGCATTTCCCGCATCCTCAAGCAGCCGAGCGGCCACGCCCTGCTGGTGGGCGTGGGCGGGAGCGGCCGGCAGTCTCTCACCCGGTTGGCTGCCTACATGGCGGAGGCAGAACTTTTCCAGGTGGAAATCTCCAAGACCTACGGAACTACTGAATGGCACGATGACCTGAAGCTTATCATGAGGAAGTCCACACAGGGGGAAGCTCATGGCGTTTTCCTCTTCACAGACACTCAAATCAAAAGGGAGTCATTCCTGGAGGACATTGGCAACCTGCTCAACACTGGTGAGGTAAAGTGGAGGGGACGGGACTTAGACGGATTGATGGATGAGTTGAGGTATAGATAACATGTTCAAACTGATGGGAAGATTGATCAGTGAATGAAGGTTTGGAGGAAAGAAAGAAAAATGTATTGAGAGATGGATAAATACATGGTTAGGCAAATACAGTAGATGTGGATAGACAGAATGGTAATCCAGAGAGAAAAGGGGTTCTATTTTACAAAGCCAGTACCCAAAAACAGACCAAATGGGTTATCTTCTGGTTGTTTCCAGGTACCTAACCTGTTTGCAGTTGACGAGAAGCAGGAAATCTGTGAGCGAATGCGTGTGTTGGACCGGCAACGTGACCGTGACAAGCAGACGGATGGCAGCACCCTGTCTCTTTTCAACATGTTTTTAGAACGCTGTCGCACACAGCTGCATGTGGTGTTGGCCATGAGTCCCATCGGAGACGCCTTTAGGAACCGTTTGAGACGTTTCCCGGCCCTCATTAACTGCTGCACCATTAACTGGTTCCAGGTGTGTATATGTATGTTGCATGAGTTCTGGTGTCTCAGGTAGTTAATCAAAAGACAGGGACAATGTATTGTGTGTGAATGTTAATGCATCGTCACAAGGGGTGAACATGTCATTTGTAAGACAAAAATAAGTCAAATTGGTGCATTTTTGATTAACTTCAACCCTTAACAAAATGGATGATGGCTCTCAATCCAAATCTTTATTTGGGCTTCCTTTGGTGGTAACTGATGACATTACCAGAAAACCATAGCAGAAATGAAATTACACTCTCTGTATGGCAGTACAGCATGTTTCCTTCCTTATCAGACCTGGCCAGAGGATGCCCTGCAGGCAGTGGCCTGTCGCTTCCTGGAGGACGTTGAGATGACCGATGAGTCCCGAGAAGGCTGCATCGACATGTGCAAGAGCTTCCACACCTCCACCATAGAACTGTCAGTTCGCTTTTTGACCGAGTTGCAGCGCCACAACTATGTCACCCCGACCTCATACCTGGAACTCATTTCCACCTTCAAGGCCCTGCTGAAGACAAAAAGAGCGTAAGATTTAATATATACTGTATGTCAGGGCTCTAGACTAACTTCTCAACTTTCTCAGTTAGTCGCACACGCACATGATTTGGTTGCACCCTTTATTTTGGGTTACAGCATGGTATTAATCAATGACCTTGGATGTTAATAAATAGTTGTCTTAATTTACATACCCCAGTGAAACATTGACAATGCTGGAAACTTGATATTTGCAAAATATTTTAATCTGATTATTAAGTTTCTCTGCCACGAACAGTGATAAAATAGGTCATCTTCTATAACATCAAAAGAAAACATAACAAAAATGTTGTTAAAAGCAAAGCATGACAACAGAATGTATGTTTGAAGTTAAACTGTGTTGAGCCACTAACAAGTTTAGAGTTGCCTGCAACGGACGGACTACATTGCCTACAATAAACACACAGCATAACGTTCACCTCGTACCGTAACCACGGGTACTGTGTTAGCCATTGTGGCTGACACAGTCTCTCCGTGCCTGTTGCACATTCATCATCAGTGGCGTCTGAGTCGTTACCTCTGTTAGACTCTCCCTCACCACCAGCTTCCTCCTTTCTCTCCTCATTTGTTTTTTTTAAATAATCAGCGATAGACCGCTTCATTTTGGGGAACAGTGAAACTTTGGCGCCTGCAGTGTATGATGTGCGTGAGGTAGGGGTGATGTATGTGCACGCGCAAAGGTTTACACAGAACAGAGAAGAGTGCAGGAGGGAAGAGAAAGGTTGCACCAGTGAGGAACAAAAAGGACTGCTTTCATCTGCAATATCCAACGCTCTTACCGTGTTACCAAAATAGTAATGATCATGCACTCGCACAAATGCGAATAGGTAAAAATTTTACTCGCACACTGCCACACAAAGATTGCATATGCGACCATTTTGGTCGCAGTTTAGAGCCCTGTTGTATGTGTACATTGTCATTTTTACTGTCATTAGATGTTTTTAGTACTTCAAATGCTTCACACCAAAGCCAAATTCCAGTAGCCACGTGTAAAAAGTGTAAGACTTATTTTCCTCATCTCTCTCCATCTTCTGCCCAGTGATGTGATGATGCTGAAACATCGTTATGAGGTGGGCCTCGAGAAGCTCGATTCAGCAGCAGACCAGGTGTCCACTATGCAGGTTGAGCTGGAGGCTCTACAGCCACAGCTGCTCGTGGCCAGCAAGAAGGTAGATGAGATGATGGTGGTGATCGAGCATGAATCTGTGGAGGTGGCCGAGACGGAGAAGGTGGTGAAGGTGGACGAGGCCGTGGCCAACGAACAAGCCATGGCTGCCAAGGCCATCAAGGACGAGTGTGATGCTGACCTGGCTGTGGCCATGCCTATCCTGGAGTCAGCCCTTTCTGCATTGAATACTCTCACCAATCAGGTAAAAGGAGCAATGTTGCTTTTTTACAAACGCAAAAGTCTGACACTGAGTGACGGAGTGACTGAGTGAGTGAGGAAGTTACACGACTGGTCGGCCGAGTGTTGGAGTTTCCTCATCGGCCATTACTCTTTCAAAATGAAAAGGCGGGAACAATCTTTTATGCAAATGAGCCCGTCCACTGCGACACTGCCAGCTCACAAAAGTTGGACCAAGCTGTCAAACTAGACGACCTAGTTCTAAAATGAATATGAGTGGTGTAGCCTATTTCTCATTTAAAATGTTTTCAGAAGTAGATTTTAGTGGATAGTTTAGACGGAAGAACAGAAAGTTTACAAGCAGGCCGTCATGTTGTTTCCTGTTTGAAACAGGACCAATCAGGTGCATTCCCCGATAGGGTACGTCACCACTTGAGTGACCAGTTGAGTGGAGCAGTGCAGCCCCTAGTGTCCTCACCGGACCTGGTGGACATGTTCCGCTGGATTTAACATTATAGACATGACCACTGACTATTTGTGTAACAATTTAGCCACACATTCACAGACTGACCGTACACGGTCCAGACATATACTCAGTTTTGACCAAGTCTTGTTTCCTCAATAGGATAGTGCCCTTCCATCTGACTCAAAGGCCAGGTGTGCTGTAATAGAGTAGTGAAGAGGGCAGACCAATAGATGAGTTTCTTTTTATGTACAGGATATCACAGTGGTGAAGTCCATGAAAAGCCCACCCCCAGCTGTCAAGCTGGTGATGGAGGCCATCTGTATTCTTAAAGGCCTGAAGCCAGATCGTGTGCCCGACCCCTCAGGCTCTGGTAAAAAAGTGGAGGACTTTTGGGGCCCGGCCAAAAAGCTTCTGGGAGACATGAAGTTTCTCCAAAGCCTCCATGATTATGACAAGGACAACATCCAACCAAATTTAATCGCCATCATCCGCAACAAGTACATCACCAACCCAGACTTTGTACCAGAGAAGATTCGGACTGCATCCACCGCAGCTGAAGGCCTGTGTAAGTGGGTCTGCGCCATGGACAAGTATGACACGTAAGTAATGTTTCTTCTCCTTCTGTGAAAATTGATGCATATTCACAAAGCCGGAGAAAGCTTTTCATCCGTCTTAGTGAGTAACAGGAAGCTTGGTTATTGCTAACTTCACAGGAATAATCATTTTCCCGGAGCAAGTGTACCATGCATATGCCAAGTGATTAATATAAAAAGCCAAATCAAGATGCAGATCATTTAAATGGAAATGTTCACATCATTATTGTTTTGACAATCTTAAATGTTACCCACATTTATAGAAGCTAAAGGTTGTCATGCATACCCAGAGCCGGCTTAATATGACTTGAGGCCTCGGGGCTACGGACGTTTTGGAGGCCCCACCCCCCCTTCACAATATGCCACAGCAACTCTAATTCAGAACCCCCCATCAATGGACAGCAACAAATATTAAAGGGGTGCCCTCCTGCTCAGTAAACAGAATATAAAAGTCACCATTATAAGACAATACATTAGCAATAAGTCAAGACAAAGCTAGGTTATTGAGACAAGTAGTCCTGTGTGCACAGCGGCAACACAAGAAGATCAGTCTTTTCAATTAAAGACACGCAAATATCACAGTCAAAGAACTAGTATAAACATGAGTTGGGGGTTTGGGGCTTGCCCCTACCTAAAACAATGCAATTTGACATAATTCTGGACCATTCTTATTACAATAGATAGCGCCGAAAAAGCTTAAAAACAAAACTTGCTTTCATAATATTTTATTATTTACACATATCACAGCCTTCGTCTAAACATTTAATTCTTCTGGAAATGTTTGTCATGTAAAATCATATTCTGTAAGTCAATAGAGCAGATTCAGAAAACCTTGAAATAATGTTTGATTAATTATATTTATTCTAGTTTATAGCCTAAACCCTGGGTTCACAGCTCTTGACCTGCAGACCCCCTACCTGTCCATTTTCACATCTCTGCTCTAACACACCTAAACCAGCCGATGCTGTTGCATCAGGTGTGTTCAAAACATAACGTGATGAGTATGTTATTATTGCTGTGTTATTGATTTATTTTCCACTGCTCGAAGCCAAAAAACTGATGACAACGACAGCGGTGTGCACGATAGATGGGCTCCCGCAAAAACACTTGCATGTTATGGATTCACAGTGTTTAGAAAATGAACATTCATAACACAGGCAGTGACTGTTTTCTGGTACTTATTCACTAAATACCTAACGTTTCTTTGGCACTCAACTAATATGAAGGACATCGTTATATCAGTGCTTATCATCGCGCATTCATACAAAATCAGTTCCGACCCGGCATTCTAACAGAATGACTGCTTGATGATTCTCTCTCATCGGCGATATTATGTAACGTTACTGATTTTGCAGGACGTGGACATTGTATCGATACATTAGAGCATCCTCGTTCTCTCCCCGTGGTGTGCACGGCTCATCCAGCCGCATATTTTTAAGCTTGTGTCTCATGAGGCCACCCTGGTACTCGGGGCCTGGGCTTCAGTCCCAGTAAGCTTGTGCATTAAGGCGCCATTGTTGATACCCAATATATGCTAACGAAATTCCATTTTTCGTTTTCAATGAATGTTGTCAAGATCATCACAGCGTTCATTTCACTATAAATATATACCTAGTACATCCAGCTCATTCAAGAATCTGCACTGCTTGAGAGATTCCTTATCTTGTCAATAATTACTTATAACATCGACCTTCAGAGTGGCCAAGGTGGTGGCTCCGAAGAAGGAGAAGCTGGCACAGGCTGAAGGGAAGCTGAAGGTGGCCATGGGGAGTCTCCAGATAAAGCAGGCTGCCCTCAAAGAAGTCCAAGATAAGCTTGCAAAGCTTCAGGAGACTCTGGAAGCCAACAAAAACAAGAAAGCTGACCTGGAGAGTCAGGTTTGTGCTTATTATATCTGTTTGTGTGATGCAGATAGTTTACCAACTAATGTTGTTTAGTATTTGCCATCACTTGAGGTAAAAGTGTAACTAGAGTTCCAGATGAAAGTCTGAGAAATAAACGTGATAACAAAGAGTAGAACGTGCCACTGACAGAGCAGCCAGGCAAAGATAACTGACTCATAACCCATTGAGGCCACTAATAGACCAAACAGCTAGCCCGGGTTAATGACTAGTGAATTACACAAACTTTCATTCTTCATTCTGCTCCATGACCTGGGAAAACTGCTACAGTGCAATACATTTTTGCTTTCCTCCTCCTCCTCCTCTGATGTCCTCCAGGTGGATCTGTGCAGTAAGAAGCTGGAGCGAGCTGAGCAGCTTATTGGAGGCCTGGGTGGAGAGAAGACGCGCTGGAGCGAAATGGCCGTCAATCTCGGAGAGCTCTACAACAACTTGACCGGGGACATCCTTATCTCGGCGGGCATAGTGGCTTACCTGGGGGCCTTCACCTCCAGCTACAGACAGGTAAGCTGAGGAAGTAGGTAGTGCATATTTGGAGGTGGATAGTAATGGTGCCTTCAAATGAAAATCATGAGCTCGTTTTTAAGCAAGCAACGGCAGTATTAACTTTACTGTCGGCGTCTAGAAGCCACAGAGGCTAACGATTTAGCAAGCTAGCAAGTAGGTAACATAATGCAGTAAATGCAAAGGCATAATGACAGAGGAAGAAGATGAGGCCGTTGTTAATATCAACATTTTCCTCAGACATATTATGAAATTACGAAGAAAAACAATATACGACTAAAATTACAATAGATATACTTATACACTGAAAAATGAACTTCCATGGCCTCCATCATTTCTGACAACATCAACAAACACGTCACAAGTCGTGAACTCTGAGCTTTCAGAAACGTTCCACTTACAAGGCTATGAATACCACAAGATGGGGGGGCATTCATAAGGACTCTTCTCGTGAACACGGTAAACACGACACCATTTGAAGGCACCATAAGTACGTATTACTGACGTTTGATTTTGGCATCACCGTTAGAGGATACGACTTGGTACACACTTGGTGAGTGTACGGTATTGTATTTTCCCTCAATGGTATTTCTACCTCTGTTTATCTAAAGTCTTTGTTTAGAGTTTTAGAGTATAGTTCATTTAGGTCTTTTTACTCTGAGACTATTTTCAGACCAATAAAAGCCAAATGCTGGAGAGCAGTTTGATGGAAAGTGAACACCAAAGCATTTAGCTTTTTTTCCTTTTGCTGAGCCTCCAATATCTCCAAGACCAAGCCAGTGTTTAAAGGTCATATTTTATACTGTGTCACACGGAGGGCCATTGTGATGCTGGAAACCAGAGAGGAGGAGAGGGAATTAGTTATCGTTTATGTGCACAGCTGAAATGTTCACATGCACATGCTGTTGTTTGTTTGCAGGTTAGTGTGTGTTTGATTCTGCGCATGTAGTGAAATGAAAATGAAGTCATGACCAGTAAATGTGTTCCTCTCCAGGATCAGACAGAGGAGTGGATGAGCCTCTGCAAGAGCAGAGAGATCCCGTGCTCCCCTAACATGTCTCTGATGAACTCTCTGGGCGATCCAGTAAAGATTCGTGGGTGGACCATCGCTGGCCTCCCATCAGACAGCTTCTCCATAGACAACGGAATCATAATCTCGTAAGGATTAAAGACAAACTTTACACTGACATGGCATTCTCCCCAGAGGAAAATGCAGCAATGTTTCCTCAGGGTTGCATTGCCAAGAGTTTAGCGCACCAACTCTGGATGTCTCAAGCAACTTTTTTGCTGCTCCTGATCCCAGTCATTTAATATTGAGCATCTGCCTACAGCCAGAGTTGATGCAAAATTTATATTTTCCCACACAATAAAGCTGTACAGTGCAGTGCATAATAAAGCTTTACTTGAATTGTTGTGGCAGAACAGTCTGGGCAAGATTTGGACAGCGTCTTAAAATGACATAATGACATGAACACAAACTGAAAACTGGCTTTTAAATGCACTTTCCATAAAAGCGGTGGTACCCCAGCAAATTGTTGCTGGAATAGAAGTAGAGCAATCAATCTCTTTTTTAAAACCCAAAGGGCCTCTGCTTACTCTGAGCGTGAATATCTTCATTGAAACTGCTCGCTGCTATTTATTTTTTTAAACCACTTAATTTTTCACTCACTCACTGTGTATAAGGAATAGGTTTCAGTGTTTTAACGGAGTGCAGTTGTGTGTTTTTGATAACTGGTGTACCTGGAGCACAATGGACTACAATTCATTTAAAGGTGCTCGATACGATCTCCAGAGCATTAATATAGCAGCAAACATCTATTTGCTAAGATATAGTAGAGTAATGTCTACCTGAGCAGAGAGTGAAGTCACTCTCCCTCTGCATGTGTTGAAATCAGAGCTTCTCCATGCTTTGTTGATATAGCCGGGCCGGCCCGCATACCATTTAGTGCATGTTAGCGCGCCCCACTGGCTAGCTCACGGCGTTGTCGCAAAAGCATAGCACCAACCCTCTGGTTCCCCCCCAGGTTAACATTGTTAGCTCTGTCAGCAGTGTTGCCTTTGTTTTCACTGCTAGTGCTGTTAGCACCGTTAGCTATAGAAATGCTCCCAATCTCTCATTTAGCACCTTTAAAGCAGTAGATCTCAAACTTTTTGGAGTCAGGGTCCCTTTAAAGGGAAGAATATTTTCCAAGGACCCCCTCATAATCGTAACACCGATTAAGCATAATGTTTACTACCGTTTGTACCTTTAGATACCATTGGAACTATTTGTATTCTAAAACTTTTCAACCTAAATACTTCAGAACTGTTTCATAGTGATAAACAGAAACACATTTCAATCTGAATCATGTTAACAACTTTGTTTCGCCCTGATATTCCGGGTGATTTGTAATTAGGCTTTGTTCGCCAGAACCTGAAGACACATGACCCATTTTGGTCACCCGTTGCTGTCGCTCGATATAACGGTCGTAAATATTTTCTCACTTTAGCTAGTTTGGGCTTAGCGTCACTTGACGATATGGACTCAAATATTTCTTCATGCTTGCCAGCTATCTAGCTGGCTAATAAGCTAAGCTAAGCAGCAGAAGGAATGGTTCGTTGCCCCCTAAGCGAAGCGACTGATTCATGACGTGACATGACGTCACAATCATATCAGAGTTTCTATTGGCCCAAAGCTAACGTGGGTGCTAGTAACGGACACAATATGCTCGTTTTATTAGTGCAAATGGTCCCCATCTTTAGATATGTACTTTTTTATTGATACAGCACAATTTTATAATTTATTGCAAATTATTTCGCGGACCCCCTGACAGAGTGCCACGGACCTCCGGGGGTCTCCGGACCCCACTTTGAGAATCACTTCTTTAAAGGACCAAGATTAGATTGTCAACTACAAATCAGTCCACCCTAATGAAAAAAGAGACCTCTGTATGACAGAACTTTGTAACCTTCCCTGGAAGCCCGAGTAACATTGTCTGATTCAACATCACGGTGCAGTAAAAAAGAAAAGTCAGAAGACATCTGCTTGTTTGTGTAAATGAAGCAGCAACATTGCTTTTTAATCACAATACTATGGCCCCTGGTGTGCTACCCAACTGTGAGCTGTCTAACTGTGCTCAAAGTGAATGTTCACCCCTAAGCTCCTCTCTATATCTCATTCTTGTCCTCAAACACCCCCCCACCCTCCCTTCCCTACAGTTGTGATGTCTCATGGTTAACAGTTACAGGATCTCTCACTCTGACACAAGGCAGCACCATTTTATCACTTCTTTGTGTGTGTGTGTGTGTGTGTGTGTGTGTGTGTGTTTGTAGTAATGCCAGGCGGTGGCCTCTGATGATTGATCCCCAAGGCCAGGCCAACAAGTGGGTGAAACACATGGAGAAGGCCAATAGCCTGCATATCATTAAATTGAGTGACGCTGACTTTGTACGCACTCTGGAGAACTGCATCCAGTTTGGCACGCCAGGTAAGCACAAGTCTTTCTCTGATTTGCTGCCTCGTCTGCCTGTGTATGTGCCTCACCCTTATAGTTGCAGTTCCTGTTACCGCCTGCTGAGGTCTCTCTTTACCACGGGGACTAATTATTGCTCTGCAAAGAATGTTTTTCTCCTTTGTTCTCTGCTCTGCAGAGGAAGAATTCATATTAGCAATATTTCTAGGTGAGGTGTTCCAATGAACCTTTATTATACTGCACCATTAGTATATCAAACTAATGTAAATAATATAAAAACGGGGGAGAAATCAATTATGCTTTCTGCACTCAAATTTTTCCTGCCCAGTATCAGGGTCATATTCACATGTTTAGGCAGACGTGACAATTCTGTTGTGCTGTCTTTCTTTTTTCTCAGCGTGTGTTTATTCCTACTTTTGTCTTCTCGTGGGATCTGTAGGGGGGTTTGAGAGGGAACAGCATGGGAGGAATTAGAGTTAGAAACAGACAGCTATACAGCCATTAAAAAGACATCTAAATAATGACCCAACTCAGCCAGCCACCGGGTCTTTGCTTACTGGCAGATTGCAAGGCTAACAGTTCAGAGAGTAGCTTGTCCTTGCAGGGTGCAAAATAGTCCCCAGGGGCTACAGTTCCACCCTCCACAGCCGCTTCTCTTACTTCACAGTTTTACAGTTTCTTGCTGTTTTATTGCAGCCTATAATCCTGATTCTGTGCTAGTATTCTTTATTTTAGCATGGTTGAACAAATGCTTCCCTGCCAGATCTCTTAATAGGCTAGACTCATGTTTATTAAATGATGCAATGTACTGTTTAATCTGCTGAAATATTAGCAATATTGATGTGATGTACCAGGACAAAATGATGCTCCAAAGCAATTTGGAGAAGGTTGACCTGATTTGGTTCACTATCTTGGAAGAGAAAGTTCATCAGCTGTCACTGACTCTGAACGCTGTATAAAAACTTTGTTATTACCTCAGGCATAATGTCAATTATAGATGGGCTAATGTTCACGTAACATGAGAACAGCATTATCATACTTAATGTGAAATCACATTAATAATGATGTCATGGGAATAAGGCATTTGGTAATGTTTTAGCTGCTTCACCGATTTCTTTTTTTTGGTATTGTGCATGTGCTGCACAGTGTTCATTGTTGAGTGCATCTCAGAGGCAGGAATATGCACACAAAGAGACCAATTAAAACAAGCCACATAAAAAATAATAATTCTATTAGTTTCTGAGAAAAGTCATTGTACATTATTAGCTGACATTAATAGCTGACCTCGTGCTAAACGGAAGGCTGTCATAGATCTAGGAGCCAGCATAACAAAAGTGACCTTAGTTATTAACCTGGATTCTGCAGCAGCCAATAGTCAGTTTTCAGTCTTTGACAATGCAAGTAGGGTTCCTACGCAGTATGGAAAAGAATGGTATTTGAGTAAGTAGTTGATTTTAGTCATTTCAAGTTCTGGAAAAATCAGGGCCAACTTTTCATTATGAGCAAAATAACAATAATAATACAATAATAAAAAGTAACCAATAGCAGTAACTGCAGGCAGACAGCAGGCAGAAACGTCCCTGTCAGACTGGGCCATTTTTGATGAAATCTGATTGGCTCAGTCATTTTCATTGTAAACATGAGGAACAGTGACTCGTGTTCCTGCTGCCCACTCTAGTTTTGATTCAGTGTAGTGGCAACGTGCTTATACAAACTGAGGAGGTGTCATCCACTAAGAAGTGTCTTGAAGGTCTTCAGCATCATCAGATTCTCTTCATACCACACAAACTGTAATAGTGTTAAAATGATTGCCCCAAATTCTCTGGGCCCTACGGGCACTTGCATATGAGGCCTCTCTGTCTAAAAATTCCCAGGATGGATTTCTGTCCCAGTCTGTCACTGTTGGTAATAGAAGGGCGGCATAATCGTTTTTTGCCTAGAGCGGCAGAAGTATGTGCACCGGGCCTGGGTACAGCCTGCAAAGGAGCTCTTCCCCAAGTCCTTGAAGCAAGTCCCAGGTGCAAGACAGCTTTCTGCGTAGGACTGTGGACTGAATGGTCACAATGGGTAAATGCAAGTTTTCCAAGGGCTGGTTTGACGATCCTAAATACAAAGTCTGGTTGGTTAACAGTTCCAAATGAGAAAAGAAAGCTGAATGCAAACTTTGTGTAAAATCTTGTCACAGCATCCTCCCCGAGTCACAAAGTCAAATATGGTCTGAAAAATCTAGCAGGAAGCCTGGAGATTTGAGTCTGGAATAGTATGGGAACCCTGTATAAGGGGATAGATGTATAGTTTCCTGCAAGATAATAGAATATAAGAGATCTGGAACCAGTGCAATGATGCTTAGATTTGGGAGATGTGGGATTAATATTCTGGCTGCCAAGACAGCGGTTGAACATGACAGCTTCCATGTGAGATTGCTTGTAAATGAGTGAGTGTAAAGAAAAGTAGTGAAAAGAGTCAGCCTCCCCTGATTAGAAAATATTGATAAAGATGGAATATTTTCTTCCAGTGCTGCTGGAGAATGTCGGAGAGGAGCTGGACCCTATCCTGGAGCCTCTGCTGCTGAGACAGACCTTTAAAATGGGTGGTGCTATGTGTATCCGCCTGGGAGACTCCACCATTGAATATGCTCCAGACTTTCGCTTCTACATCACTACCAAGCTGCGCAACCCGCACTACCTGCCTGAGACCTCCGTCAAGGTATACTGCAGTGGGAAACAGCCTCAGGCACTGTTGCATTTTTTAGTATCCCAGGACACATTCACTCGCTTCACATTGTGGGAACTCATTTTATTATTAACATGGAACATACAGTGACTCTAATACTTAAACACTGTATTGGAAGCATTTGTTGCTGTATTCAAATGTTAACACTTGCTATATGGTACAATGGCCCTTGGTCAGCTTGCTACAGTTTGACAAGAAGGATACGGCAACAAGGCTGTACCACACGTTACTTGAATGCGAATCAATGCTTCAGCCCCTTTAGTTTAACTTTGTGTAGGGATGCACAGTATTGGAATTTTTTTTTTTTTTAATTTTTTTTTTTAATTTAAGGTTAAAGGAATACATACACATACTTGTAAAAGGGACAGCAACAACAACATATATAAAACAACAAAAAAGAAACATAAAAAGAAAGAGAAATAATAAAAAGAAAAATAATAAATAAAAATACTACCCGTTGTAATAGTGCAGTGTCAAGAGATAAGTTCATATTCATATATACACATAGTTCATGTTTATATACATACATACAACCTCATATATAGATATATATACACATACAGTATATACATATGTCTATATCCACATGTGCATACATATAGATATCCACTTAGACACATTTGCTTACACAGTTATCTAATCCTATTTTACAGACAAAAAAAGAAAAGGACATATTTACGTCCCTTTAGTTGACCTTTTTTCGACATTATTTATTTATTAATTTTGTTTAACTCCAATCCTCACCCTGACTCAAAGTATCCCACCCATGCCCCATGTTCAAAAATGATATTCTGTTCTTTACTTCTATTAACATCCCTCTCCAGAACCCACTGTTGATGTTCCAAAAACATTTTGAAACGTTCAGTGTTTAGCTGCTGTCTTTTTATAGCTTTAAATATAAATGCTTTCCCCATCATAATGATGATGTTGTTCAGGTCTTTTCCTTTTTC
Organism: Sebastiscus albofasciatus; assembly: GCA_916701655.1. Lineage (NCBI taxonomy): Eukaryota > Metazoa > Chordata > Actinopteri > Perciformes > Sebastidae > Sebastiscus > Sebastiscus albofasciatus. The sequence continues at coordinate 29,277 of CAKAOI010027370.1, read as the reverse complement.
ATCATCCCTTATTGTATACGTCCGGTATTGGATTTTTGCTGTTATCCGATATGCCGATATTTTCCAACTCATTTTGGCTGATTGACGATGCCGATACGATACATGCACATATTTTTTTCCACCTAATTGCTGAGAGCATCAAGTGTTTCCTGTAGAAGAATTAACATATCATTATGCGTACTGTTATTGTGACGGCCCACTGGCAGAAGCAGAGACAGTGCCAGTAACGTCACAGCCAGTAACGTCACAGCCAGTAACGTCACAGCCACTAACGTCACAGCCACACACACAACATGCACGTCGCACACATGTTACTCATGATGCAGTTAAACAGGATGCTTGTTAGTGCCACCAGCGGGTCCAAGCTGAAATATCTTAAGGTCTACTAGATGGATTGGCCAAAACTTTTGCATGACTGTAGACTCTCATTCTTGTTTATTTTAAAATTTGAACCCAACAGCAAATTGTTCATTGCACTGAATAATTATTTCAGAGCTTTGTTCCAAAAGACAACTTTTTTCACTCAACAGATAGATGAGCCCTACTTTTTTTTTTTGGTTCCCCCTTATTGCATCATTCATACCACTCAAATGGCAGCACATTTTTACCCCAGCAACACAGTGAATCATCATTCACTGATACCACCTCCCCAATGGAACACACTGTCCCCAAAAAAAAAAAAAGAATTCCAAGAAAAGGAGCATTAAAGGAAACTGCATTACAGAGAGGCAAGGGGTTGGAAAGCATTACTGAAGATCACATTTCAAGCATCTATTTGCAGGGCCCCGCTCTTTATGGGCAGCTATTAGATAGATTCAACTCATTTTTCAAAACTGGCTCAATCCTTCTTTTTTTTCCTTTCTGCTTTTGTCTTTTTTTGCCTACAGTACAGTACACTATGGAGCTTCCATTATATCCATTAAGCCCTATTTGAAATGCAATACTTCCAAATACAAGAGGGCAAGCATCTAGTAAACCAGCCCTTAAGGAGCTCAAGGGACGAAGGGAAGCGAAGACGGAGGGTGTATGTGTGAAAAGGACAAACGGGAGATTTATATTGGCTCTGAGTCTTTACCACCAGCTGAGTGGGTCCGCAACATCAATAGAAATGGAATTAGGCCCCGGAGAAGTGCACTCGTTTATTAGGGCAGGGAGTAGATAGCAGATATAGGCTTTTAACCTCTGGGTAAGTGCGGAGCAGAATGACTAAGGCTGTGTGGTAAAAGGCCCACTTCCACACTTTTCACAGAAAAGAAAAAAAAAAGTAAATGCATCCTACCTGTGCTTTGCCAAGCCTGGAGTGGTTATTGGAATTGATTGGATGGGAGGTTCGTGGGGAGAACAGCACTGAAGCCAAGATGATCCACACGGCACTGTACCTCATTTAAATATCCGAGAGCAAGGGTGGGGCAAGACACCACCACCCCCGAACACACACACACACACTCATTTGTGCATGTCTATGTCTGTATATTGTACAGTATGTCTATGTGTTTCTTCCTCTGTGCTGTAGGTAACCCTACTGAACTTCATGATCACCCCAGAGGGCATCCAGGACCAGCTGCTGGGTATTGTGGTGGCCCGGGAAAGGCCCGACCTGGAGGAGGAGAAACAGGCTCTCATCCTGCAGGGAGCAGAGAACAAAAGGTACAGTAGCCCGCACCAGTCTCAGGTCAAATCATGTCAACTGATCAAATAAGATGTCTCCCTCTTCAAAGTGGAACCCGTAGACATGTTGAATTATTCTCGCACTTTTATCAGACAACTGAAGGAGATCGAGGACAAAATCTTAGAGGTGCTCTCCTCTTCCGAGGGCAACATCCTGGAGGACGAGACGGCCGTCAAGATCCTCTCCTGCTCCAAAGTGCTCGCCAATGAGATCACAGAGAAGCAGGCTGTGGCTGAGGTGACGGAGCAGAAGATCGATGAGACCCGCATGGGCTACACGCCCATTGCAGTGCATTCAGCCATCTTGTTCTTCTCCATCGCTGACCTGGCTAACATTGAACCCATGTACCAGTACTCCCTCACCTGGTTCATTAACCTCTTCATCAGCTCCATCGGCAACTCGGACAAGAGTGACGACTTGAAGCAGCGGTAAGCAAGGCTGACAAATGCACGAGCCAAATACTTGTTACTACAAGCAGTGGTGGAATGGAACCAAGTACATTTACTCAAGTACTGTACTTAAGTACAATTTTGAGGTACTTGTACTTTACTTGAGTATTTCCATTTTCTGATACTTTATACTTCACTCCACTACATTTATTTGACTACTAGTTAGTTTTTACATATAAAACATACAATATGATTTTGTGAAATGACGCAATAATGTACTACTAATGTACCTACTAGTATATAACGTTTCTAAATTGACTCCAAATAGAAGAACTACAGCATACAAATATATGTGTTTGTGATAAAAAAAAGAATAATATAATATTCTGTAAGAATATAACACTTTAAAAGGAGCCGTTCTGCATAATCAGTACTTTGTAATTTTTTGTAATGGAGTATTTTTAGACTGTGGTATTTGTACTTTTACTTAAAGCTGAAGTAGGCAAGTTGGAGCAAATATGATAAAAAAAATCATGTGCCTCTGTATCCTCCTGTGAAAACAAACCAACCAATCAGAGCCGAGCTGGAGCCTTGCCATCTCTGAGCAGCTGTCAATCACTCGCGAACTCCGATCAAACAGTCAAACTAGGCAGCGCTGATCAAATATGAATCAATATTCTGTTACTGTAATGACTATTTCTTGTGTAAAATGTGTTCAAAAATATCTTGTAGTGTACTGTTCAGCTGTAAGGTTTGTGACACGGCAGCCATGTTGCGATCTGTTGAGTGAATACCAAGCACCGCCCACCAGCTACAACCTTTACAGCTGAACAATACATTACAAGAAACATTTTATGCCAGAAATAGGCATTACAGTAACAGAATATTGATTTATATTTGATCAGCTCTGCCTAGTTTGACCATTTGATCAGAGTTTGCGAGTGATTGACAGCTGCCTTCGTTGATTGAACAGCCAATAGGAACACTCTCTCTCTGAAATGACCTGTGATTGGTCAAAGTCTCCCGTCACGCGCTAGATTTTTTAAAGTCTGTAAACAGAGCCATGAGGAGGAGCAGAAGTCTAGTTTTCTCTCAGAACACTTGAATTACAATCTGCTGAAAGGTTATTATGGAGATTTTGCCCAATGATGCCACAAATATTCTGCCTACTGCAGGTTTAAGTAAAAGCTCTGGGTACTTGTTCCACTACTGCCTACGAGTCACTCAAACAAAATCATGAAGCTTCCTCTCCACCCGAAAGACCTTATTTGTCTTGTAAACTGTTAAAAAAAGGAATTTAAAACTATTAATAATGAGCACGAGTTTGGATGAGTTTGTGAGTTCCGTTTGGTTTGGAACAAGATTGTTAAAATGCTTACATATGCATCTTCTTCAGACTACAGATCCTGAGAGACCACTTTACCTACACGCTATACATCAATGTGTGTCGCTCACTGTTTGAGAAGGATAAGCTGCTCTTTTCCTTCTGCCTCAGTGTCAACCTGCTCCTGCACAACAAGCTGGTAGGAATACACACACGCTGCACTCATGTACCAATTTACAACACTTCACTTAGAAACCATAGATGTTGCTTGAGAACACGCCCAATATTGTTGTTTGATTGGTTTGTTAGTAAGTGGTTAGCTAATCAGACAAGCTGGTTAAATCATTTTACACAATCAGACCTCTCGATGATTGCTGATGATTTGCATAGATTTTGAATCCCCCAAATGGTCAACCTTTAAATCGCTTTAAATCACACATTTGCGTTAATCCTCCGCTGTTTTAACACTTTTGTGTCGTAGGTGGATGAGGGGGATTGGCGCTTCCTTCTGACGGGCGGCGTGGGCCTGGACAACAGCCACTCAAATCCCTGCACCTGGCTCCTCAAGAAGTCTTGGGATGAGATTTGCCGCTTGGGTGAGATGGAGCATTTCAAAGGTCTGCGCCAGGACATGGCTCGCCTCAGGGATGAGTGGAAGAAGGTCTACGACAGCCCAGTGAGTGTCATCAAGCTGACTGGCTGGTCTGGGTGGGGCTCTGTCTGTGGGTGTCGTATATGTTTCTGTGATGGTAAAGACAAACTGGATAGTTGTTTTCTGTCCTTCCTCTCTTTAGCAGACAATTGGGGTTAATGCCCACATTTCTTTAAATCAGCATGTACTGAAAGGCGCCATTAAATCAGAAATACCCAAGAGAACTAGAAGGAAAGGAAAATCTGTAAATCCCCCCAAAATGCAAATGTTGTCGGTATGCACATTAATAGGGCTGGCTCTGCTGCTGTCTTGTTGTAGAAACTGGAAATGTGTTGTGGTTAGCTGTTTAAACTGGGTCACATTGAGCACTGACAAAATGCTTGTTTTTTGTTTTGTTTTTTAAGATTATTTTTTAGGGCTTTAATTGCCTTTTTTATTAGAGCGTCTGGAGAATGACAGAAAAGAGGGGGGAGAGAGAGGGGATGACATGCAGCAAAGGTCCACGGGCCGCTGCCAAGGACTCAGCCTACATGGGGCGCACGCTCTACCGGGTGAGCTGGAGGTCGCCCCACCCACAAAATGTTACATCAAAAAAATAACACATCTACTGTAGCTGCAGTCTACTGCAGACCACCAGGACATTTGGATTCTGGAGGTGCCACTGGACCAAAGTCTGTAGAGCGAATGTTAAAGATATTCAGGGTTACAGTGTCTGTGGATACTACGGTCTACCACACACACTCTTAGTAAAACTACTTGGCAACAACTTGAGCTTGAGTTTGCCTGTGAAGAGAGAGCAAACCTGGCATCAGTGCCACCTCGGGTGTTGTGCACTGCAAGTTATTCAAAATCAAACCCCTTTCAATGTGTGCCCAATTAGATTACAGCCCACCAAGTAGGTTTAGATATGGAGATCGCATCTCTGAGTTTATATCATATTTGTCTAATTTAAAAATAACTGTGTTGTTTTGTTTTTTTTCTTCAGCATGACTTTAAAGTTATTTTTTAAATACAGCAGATCCATCTTATGATGACATATTGGTGTTGAGCTGAGCTATTTCCACTAACACTGCATATAACTTCCCTGATAAAACCTGGACAACAAACACAATCTAATATCAGAGATGGAGTGTGGATGAGAGACGTTAAGTAGACAGAGGTAAAGAAGTCAATTGACTGGAATACAGGCAAACCTTAAGGGTGGGATGAGAAAGGGAACAAGGGCAGAGTGAATAGGTTAAACCTATTTTCCAGTGGGTTTGGCACATGAACCAGAGGCCAGCCACGCCTGCCCTGCAGCTCAGCAGGGTAGCTCACAACACGCATGCAGCCAGCTGCCCTCCCCAACTAACGGCTTTGTGGCTGAATACACAGTGAATACGCAGCCCCTTCACAAGCCCCACACACCAGGGAGCACCTTTTTGCATGTTCTATACAGTTCACACACTTTAAGTCCACATGCAGTTTTTCATGCTATTATGTTTTGGCTCTTTTGTGTTAAATAATGTCAATGACGCATTTCATAATTTGATACTTAATGTTAAGCTTTGCCAAGCAGTTCAGCTTCTACTGCCACCATTTAGCACATCTTCAAATTTGAAAATGTTAATTTTTTTATCATTGATAGGTGCCAAACAGGTCTTAGTGTTTGTCTGTTTACTACAGTATGATCACAACTTAGAACTGTTTATGTTATCATTTGTTTTAATATCCTTAAAATCCTATTTAAATTCACATTCTGTTAATCTTTACGAGGGCTATCAAAGTTATCGCGAAAATAATGCGTGAATGCAAATTTGTTTTCACACTACTAATTTCTTGAACGCATTAACGCAACTTGTGATTTTTAGGTATAGCGGCTCAGTTTTAAAGCTAGAGTGAACTAGCATACTGGTATCTTATGAAACTACAGAACCTAAGTAGTCCATTGTTACCAACCAGGTCATACTAGCTTGTCGAGAAGGAGGCTAAATAATGCTCCAAACTGACCTCCAGATCAGTGAATGTAAATGGGTTCTCTGGGTACCCACGAGTCTCCCCTTTACAGACATGCCCACTTTATGATAATCACATGCAGTTTGGGGCAAGTCATAGTCAAGTCAGCACACTGACACACTGACAGCTGTTGTTGCCTGTTGGGCTGCAGTTTGCCATGTTATGATTGGAGCATATTGTTTTATGCTAAATGCAGTACCTGTGAGGGTTTCTGGACAATATCTGTCATTGTTTTGTGTTGTTCATTGATTTCCAATGATAAATGCATACATATATTTGTATAAAGCAGCATATTTGCCCACTCTCATGCTGATAAGAGTATTAAATACAAATCTCCCTTTAAGGTACATTTTAAACAGATAAAAAATGTGTGATTAATTTAAAGGTTTAAAGGATTAAATATTTGAATCGATTGACAGCCCTAGTCTTTACTCCATCTTTAACTATTTGCTAATTCAGTAGTTTAAATGTAGTGTAGACAAAGGGGACAGGGAAGAAAGAAAGTGGGAGGAAAGTCATTTACTTGTCAGGTGTGGATGATGCACACACACATGCCTCTCTCCATCTTTGAGTTATAAAGAGTCTAAAATTGAAGTTTTATCTAATTAAATCTATTCTGTTCCTGTTGTGCCAGTCACATCTATGCAATCTAGACGCAAGAACAGCTGTTTAATCAACGTGTGGCGCACACAAACATGTGTGCAGCACACATGCTCGTCTCTTTGCTGTCACACACACACACACACACACACACACACACACACGCACACACCATCTTTTGATTTATAATCAACAGAATCGGGCACAACACTTCTATCCAATTAAATCTAGTTTGTTCCAGTTGTAGAATTCACATTTATTCAATCTCGATGCAAGAACAGCTGTTCAATCAAGCACACAGGCACTCTCACACACGCTCACACACCCCTGTACACACAGAGAGAATCCCCAGGAGATTCTAAATAGGTGTATCCGTCTCAAAGCACCTGCCAACACACATAGCCAGAAGTCTCTCGACAAACAGCCGGGGGAGAATAATTCCAAAAGTTCCCACTACCATTGCTCACTTCCTCTGGTACACTTGTTCCACAAATTAATCAAACATATTGCTCTGACCCAGTACCCAGTGGCTTTTCTGTTTCCCCACCTCTTTCTCCTTCCGCTCTTCACTTTTTCATACATATGTATTTATCTCCTCGCATTACTCTCCTCCCCATTCACATTACAGATTACCCCTCTTTTTGCTTAATTACATTGCTTAATCTTGCAACAGCTCGATACAATGCAACCCCACCACGGAACTTCCCTCGTCCTCTCCGAGAAAAGTTGACAATTAAGCTGCAATTAAGGTGAATGTGCAAGGGCCATGCCTCCTTTCCTGATGAATGAAAATGACAGTTTCCTCATCCTACACAGCATTAAAAGATATCATTTGTTCATCTGTGGGGCTTTTCCTTCTGGTTTCCTTGTATTGGATCGTACTGTAGGCCAGTCACTTAAGTGTTGGCATTGAAATTTAAGTTTAGGCTACAGAATTACTACAAGATCTTCTCTCCTGTGTGGAATTTGAAGTAACTCCTAGATATGAATGTGTAGTCTGATTCAGTATGGGTTGTGTTGTGCATCTCTGCAGACACCTCATCAGACTCCCTTCCCTGATGAGTGGCAGAACAAGCTGCGGCAGTTTCAGAAGATGCTGGTGATCCGTTGCCTCAGACCAGACAAGGTCAGTTCATATGCTGTTTTGAAAAATATGGTAGGATATTATCAGGATATTGAGTTGCAACTCAATTTCTTCAAACGTCTCTATTATCTCCAAAATTCTTCTTCTTTCCCTCAGGTTATTCCCATGGTACAGGAGTTTGTTTCCGACAATTTGGGCCGTCCCTTCATCGAAGCGCCACCCTTCAACCTGAGCGAGGCCTTCTTTGACAGCCACTGCTGTGCCCCCCTCATCTTCATCCTCTCTCCCGGCTCAGACCCCATGGCTGCATTGCTTAAGTTCGGAGATGAAAAGGTACAGAGACACCTGGGAAATTCAGCAGCTTTGAAGCCTGCTGTGTGTACAAACTTAAAATGAAAGGGGAAATTGAATCCTCTAGATTTCCCAGGCTCCCAGACAGGTCTTAAAAGCACTGAAAATTATTTTGGCTCCTTCCCGGTCAGAAAGCAGCTACATAAGTGAGTGTGTGTGTGTGTGTGTGCGTGCACGGCTGTTGTTATCCCTCAGGGCTTTACGGGTAACAAGCTGACTTCCCTCTCTCTGGGCCAAGGCCAGGGTCCTATTGCTATGCGTATGATTGAGACGGCCGTTAAAGAGGGCACCTGGGTGGTTCTTCAGAACTGCCACTTGGCCACGTCGTGGATGTCAACACTGGAGAGAGTCTGTGAGGTCAGAACACACACACACACACACACACACACACTTTCTTTACACCAGATGGAAACAGTGCAAATACATGTCTTCCAATGCTTTATTTTGTGTGGCTGTGAGCAGGAGCTGAACCCAGACACTACCCACCCAGACTTCAGGCTCTGGCTGACTAGCTACCCATCTCCCACTTTCCCCGTGGCAGTGCTTCAGAATGGCGTGAAGATGACCAATGAGGCTCCGAAGGGCCTCCGTGCCAACATTGCACGCTCCTTCTTAATGGACCCCATCTCTGACCCGCAGTTTTTTGGCAGCAGCAGCAAGCCGGTCAGTGTGTGGGCGCATGTCTGAGTATGTCAAGGTGGCTTGCTGTGCATATCTATCACGCCTACATCAGCGGGTGTCCTGAGCTCCTTTGTGTCTGTTATCACCCCCGCTGTGCATTTCAGAGTGTGTTTGTTTTGGCTGTGGAAATACTAAACGACCACCACTATTTATCCAATTATTCATCTAAGACCATGCATTCCATTTATGCTTATCCACCTCTCAGGTTGTGTTCAAGAAGCTACTATACGGCTTGTGTTTCTTCCACGCCCTGACCCAGGAGAGGAGGAAGTTTGGACCTTTAGGCTGGAACATTCCGTATGAGTTCAATGAGACCGACCTCCGGATCTCTGTACAGCAGCTACACATGTTCCTTGAACAGTACCAGGTGGTTACTTTCTAACTGTTTTTCCTTTCAGGGATTATTTTTATATTTCTTAAATGAATCAGAGTATTGTTTTCCTGTAAATCAATTGAAGTAACACTATCAGATGTTTCCCATATTCCAAACTAGGGCTATATTATTATGGCCAAAATGCTAATCATGATTATTTTGATCAATATTGAAATCACGATTATTTATCACGAAGGCCGAAGGCCTCGGAAGGAGGTTTGGTTTGTTGGTTTGTTTGTCCGTTTGCAGGATTACTCCAAAAGTCCATTATGGATTTGAATGACATTTTTTGGAGGGGGTGGGGTGTGGCACAATGAACAATCCATTCCATTTTGGTGGCGATCCGGTTTATGATCTGGCTTCGGGATTTTTTTTAAGGATTCCGATCAGCCAGAACATTAAGACCTCTGGGTATAACACATGCATAGTGTAACTGAAGACGCATTGATGACGCATGACCCCGCCTCTTTCCTTCAGAGAGAGAGACAGAGAGAGGGGGGGGACAACTGTAGATTCTGCATTTTTTCGCATTAAACTCAGTGAAATTCCAGTTGTGTTCGACCAAAGCACACTTGGTGATTGTTGGAAAGAGTAACGACGACGGTTTAGGTGAGTTTTATTTTGTTTCTGTCCAGTTTGAATGAAGTGTTTTACGACACTCGGCTACGTACAGCTGATCTCAACATAAACAACAATACGGGTGGATGATGATGCAAGCTGAACGGAGAGGGGGGGCGGAGGTCTGTGCTCTCCGAGTGCCATTCTAGTTCATAGATTTTTCGGACGAAATATTTTTATTGCAAATTCACATTTAATTAACAGAGCGCTATTTTCCCTTCCATGCTACATTTCAACAGTCAGAAATTCTAAAAGTTGTCCTTTTACTTTATTATTGTCATCAAATGATTAGGAGATAAATTATTTTATTTTTATTGATAGATGAATAAATAATATAATAAAAAAAGAAACTGTTGAGAGGTAGTGTTAGGAAGTTAAACAGGTCATAATTACCTCTCTGTTATCTATTTTATATTGCTATGAAAAAAATCTCCTTCAAACAACTCTAGTTATTCAAGTTTCTCGCCAAAAACTCAATTTTACAAGACTACATTTGAACGCATCATGATAGCATTATAGTCTACCTCCCAATACTAATTTTACAGAGTAGAGCTTGAACGCACCATAAGCACCATAAAGGAACTGTGTAGCATGTAATTCTGTGTTTTCAGCAGACGAGTCTGTCGCTGTGATTACTCTAAGAAGCATCATGGGAACGATTTACAATATCATAAGTGTCTGATTAAGTTAGTTGTTCCAAATGTTTTTAAGGTTGTTCTTCCACAGCTTATTTTGGACTTGCAGTTGTGAGAAATTGCAGCTTCATGTCTTCTTCACTCCGTTGAAGAACATCCACACCTTAACATGTTATGTGTGTCTGTGTGGTGTTACTGACTGTGCCGCTGTGTGTCGACAAAAAAATATCATGTTGCGGCTGCACGTGTGTGACCGGCAAAAAGCCGGATATATGAGCATATGAGACTACTGAAAACGGGCCGGCTTCGATTGGCTGCTGATTGACGGTGGATCTCTACCTGTTAGTTTAGGAAGCACTTTATTTATGCAGCAGAACTCTCTATGAGTGGAGCATGCATATGAAAGCTGAAGTCGGTGAAATTGGAGCAAATGTGATTTAAAAAATATTAAATATTAATTATTTTTATAAAACGGTGGCTATATCGTGACAGTAGTACGTGAAACAGGTAACCTGAAAAAAAATCATATTCCTCTGTGTCCTCCGGTGCTCCTAACGGTATCTGCAAGATTTTACAGACTGGAGGAAAACAAGCAGTAAGAGCTGATCTGAGGTCTACTGTCCATCTACCGTCTATGAGAGCCGGCTGTCAATCACATACAATGTAAATATACTGTAAAAAGATCATTTTCACCGTCTTGTTGTTGCTGTGAACCGCGCGGCTTGCATTAAAAATAGGTGAGACCTCGAATCTCTAGAAGAGACGCAGGTGACACGCAGCTAAGACGCGCTTGAGCCGCACTGCTCACGCGGGTTGCTTTAACCTGTTAACATGGACGCCGAAATGAAAAACAACAGGTTCCGCAGCCGCCACGCGCTGCTCATGTGGGCGGTGTGGACACGCTGTTAGTCGACTAACAGCCGATTTTGTAGACTAATTGATTAGTTGATTTAATCGACAGATGTGTGAAACTCAGTTTCTTCACATAGAATAACACAAAATCACCACAGTTTCTTGGAAATAATTATTTAGTATGAAAAAGGATACTAATTGACTAAAGAAATCTCAGTTGACTGAGACCAAAATGACTAACCGACTAAGGGGGGCAGCCCTGATACGGACACGGCATTGTTCTGTCATACATACTTTATATACGCTCCCATGAACTGACTGCAGTATACTGTATATCTCTGGCACAAAGTAAAACTCTGACCTTCACATGCAGATGCACATACACCATCCACTCCTACGTATATATTCAACATCTAAATCCATAATAGAAATTCTGCCTTTTACTGTACGAGTGGGTTCCTCTTCACTCAAGTATGCGCTTTCATCAGCCATATTCAAAAACCCTCTTGACATTTTTCCACAAACAGATAGCACTCCAACCCTCCACCATTCCTAGATCCTCCGCTGTAGCTGAGAAAAAGTCGTATTAATAAACTACTGAGGATATCTTTTTTTTTTTTTAACAGTGACATTTTCATCTTGTAACCAAGTGTCTCTTGCTGAATTAGTAAGTGAATCCTCCTCCGGAAAATGCCACAATGGTCACAACCCCCACCCTTTCACCTCCTATTACATCAGTCTCCATTCCAAGTCTAAGTCGTGAAGTGAATTTCAGCCAGGTTTCCTGTTTCGGAACAACGTACATGCAACACAACTAAGAATGTACACACACATATTGAAATCCTGCGTTTCTCAATGCTCGTTTCCTGCAACATGCAACCCAGAGGCATGGTTATTCTTAGGTTCCTGTTTGAAATGTGTGTTTTCTTGTTTGCTGCAGGAAGTGCCGTTTGATGCCATCCGCTACATGACTGGTGAGTGTAACTATGGAGGCCGTGTGACAGATGACTGGGACAGACGGACCCTGCGCACGATCCTCTCCATCTTCTACACTTCAAAGGTCATCGAGGACCCTCACTATAAGTTTGATCCCAGTGGGCTCTACTATGCACCAGCGGAGGAAGATGTAAGAAACAGAAAATCACATCAAATTGCTCTAACTCATAGGAAACACCAGTCTCAGCATAAAGAAGGGTTGTTTTTATAAATCACAACTTAGATTTGGCTGTAAGCAACAAAAAGATTTAGAGATTAGGAAATGCCATATGTTATTACCAGGGGAATTAGTTTAATATTTTACATAGAGTTGGGCAAAGTCTGCTTTTAGATGGAAAGCACCTTGCTGAACTGACTTTGAACTCACTCAGTCACATTTTGTCAAGTTCCCACTACACGACTTTCAAAGTTATCAGATTGTTGTACTGTTCACACTACACAGCTTAGTCCTTTTGTCTTGGAATCTTGAAGTCGTGGTTTTCACACTACGGCAACGGGGGGGTCACACCATGGATGTATGAAGTGAAGTGGATACAGTGTCGGAGGCGGGGTCCCGTTCATTCCTATGAGAGTTGTTCAGTGGCGCATGAAGCCAAAATGGCTCAACTGCCGAGTGATAAAGTACCCAGATCTTTCGGCGATCTTCCGCATCCAGCTTGTAGAGCAGGCGCATTAGCGTTTCCTTTAACTCTGCCTCCCAGCCGTCGCTTCAGCCTCGGTCTGGGTCTCATTCACATGAATGGAAGAAGGAAAATAACTCTGGATTCAACTATTAGTGCATTTTACAACTTTTAGGACCTAATGATTTAAATAAGTTCAATTAAAGTGTTCGTACTGGGAAGTTGATTTACCTCTTTTTTCCAATGTGGTCTATGGGAAAAAGTGGTTTTGGGCCCAATGGCATCACGTTACGGACCCGGAAGTTGTAATTCCACCGTTTGGCCTCAACGAAAATTTGCTTCAAAGCCCAGCGCTCTTCCTGGGGGCTGGGTCACACACTATAAGATCTTTCACCAGGAGGAATCCCTGATGAGATCGCCAAACTACGGTTTGTCACGAAAAAAAATGCGAGAAGTGACACAGTGCTCGATGTTGTCGTTGGCACACGTGTTCAGCCTGTTTCCACACGTCTTTATATGTAGATGAGTCACTGTGTTATGTGTTATGTTTATTCATGCAAACATCCAACACCCTAGGCTCAACAACAACTTTTGGTCCGTGTTGCAAATGCAACTCAAACAGTAAAGTTCCTATTGTTACAGACGACACCCCTCCCTGAGGTCTCCCCTCAACCCATGTCTTGCATCTCATTGGCGTTACCTCACTGAAAGGTCCAGATATTTAGCATGCTAGATGTGTCTGCGATGCACCGACGAGCTTCTCAGCTTGCGTCTTTTATTGGTTTACATAAAACGCTTGAGTGCTGATGTGCAAGCGCCGAGCCAAAGCGGATTTGCCTCTGTCGGCGACCGGAAAGTCAAGGATAAAGTCGTGTAGTGTGAACTAGGCATACTGTAGCTGCAGATACATCATTCACCATTTGTAGTAATTATTTTTATACAGTAGGGTGACTTCATATATGATTTTCTGCAATCCTTTGCTAACACCCAAGAAAGTGTCTCTCCACGTCCTTATCCAAATCAAGTATTTATTCTACACAAATGTACATATTCTAGCTAGGTTGCACAGCTCTTGGGGCTGTCATGGAAGCGCTGTGCTTTGCATCAGTAACACTGTGTCTTTGTTATATTCCCAATGGTTTGACCATTTTGAGATATGGTACACTGCAGCATAGATATATTATGCAGTATGTTATTTAAATATAAATATCAAATGTCTTATTTAATACCTTACCAACAATGTGTCTTTTCAGTTAGAATAACCCAGCTGAAACAGCTCTTTAACCGTGTACCCATCAGTTACCAGAAAGTGCTGGAGCATCATTGCCTTGAAAAACTCAAGAAAAGTTGAACTCACTTTAATGTGTTTGTTTTTAAACTAAGCATATTACAGCACTCAGTTGCTTAGTTGCTGTTGTTGAGCTACCTTTAAAAAGTCATTAGGAGATAAAATGTGTGTAACAAGGCACAGCAGGCGACCACCATCAGTGAGGGTTGATATATTTGTTAACACAAGTGCAATCTATGGCGCGCTCCATTTTATTTGGCATTTTGTTCTCCAGCGCTGCACCCCCCTCCAACCACATCTTTTATTCATGAAGTCACATTTACATAGTCATTATAATAAATGTCAGCAATCTAAGGAGCCGACTTGTTTTTCAATGAGTGTTATTACTCGAGATGTTTCCTGATGTTGCGTTCAAATTTGTCCTCTTGCTTCACTCCACTCCTCTCCCTCTTGTTTTCTGCATGTCGGTTTGCAGTACAACAGCTACATAGAATACACCAAGTCGCTGCCACTCAACCCGTCGCCGGAGATTTTTGGCATGAACGCCAATGCAGATATCACCAAGGATCAGGCCGAGACACAACTACTGTTTGACAGCATCCTTCTTACACAGGTAAATCCACCTGCACATGTGAAACACCAAGTGTCACATTGATTAGCTGCTTGTTAGGAACTAAGTATTAGAGGTCAACCAATAGTGGATATTTAAGCAGATTAGTCGCTTGATATCTTCTTTACTTCTGCAGCAGCTTAGTTGGCAAAATTTGCATACACTGTTTTTAATGAATCTGTTTTTTTGTCACTTAAACCTGCAGTAGGCAGAATATTTTTGGCATCATTGGACAGAAATTCCATAATAACCTTTCAGCATATTGTAATTCAAGTGTTCTGGGAGAAAACTAGACTTCTGCTCCTCCTCATGACTCTGTTTTCAGGCTTTAGAACATCTAGCCCATGACGGGAGACTTTGACCAATCACAGGTCATTTCAGAGAGAGAGAGCGTTCCTATTGGCTTTGCTCTGGCTGGTGGGCGGTGCTTGGTATTTCCTCAAATGATCTCAACATGGCTGCCGGGTCACAAACGTTCTCATTTTTACAGCTAATCAGTACACTACAAGATTTTTCTGAAAACATTTGAGGAGAGAAATAGTCATTACAGTAACAGAATATTGATTCATATTTGATCAGCGCTGCCTAGTTTCACCGTTTGATCAGAGTTTGTGAGTGATTGACAGCTGCTCAGAGATGGCAAGGCTCCAGCTCGGCTCTGATTGGTTGTTTTCCTCCGGTCTGTGAAATCTTGCAGATGCCATTAGGAGCATCAGAGGACATCGGAGGACACTGAGGCACATGGTTTTTTTCCAGTTTACCTGTCTCATGCACTACTGTCAGGATATAATGACGTTTTATAAAAATAACTTTCTTCATATCATATGAATATATCATATCATATTTGCTCCATTTCTAGCCACTGCTGCTTTAAATTGGAATTAACCATTAGGAAAATATCCTGAAGTGTGATTTGGTGTATTACATTGTTGGAATATGTTCTATTTATTTACAATGCACTATTCTGTGGCTTACAGTATGACTGGCCAGGACTACTTATGTTGCTTGTCCTGTTACATTGTTAAAAACCACTCTTACAAACCATTAATGTTGCTGCATATTCCCGGGGTAAGGACGATACTAATGAGTGCGATTTCATTTGAATGGATAGTTACGTGGCTGGATTATTTGGAAGAGAGAACGCCAAATTGTTAAACAAGTTAAAGTAAGGGTTGAATGGTTTCTTTTCCTCCCTGTCTCCGTCTTGTATCAAGGACAACGAGCTGATCGTGTTGCGTTATCTATTTGAGAGAGAACCTTTGTGGGGAGAGATAAACTGAAATAAACTCCCATCTCCTCCACCTTGACTTTGTGTATGGAGCCTCCATGCAAAACTGTGATCCCGCCTGATTGGTGGAGGATGCACAGTCAATGACTACTATCGGAGCCCAGTTCCGCAGATAACGGTAGTTTGTAAAACGTCCGGTTGACCTCTACTACTTATCAAGCATGTACCAGTGCTAAAACACACACACACACACACACACACATGGAAGCAAAACAATACATAGCAATGCTTTGAGATTTTGTACTACCACTTTTAATCGGTAAAGTATTTAATCGGAGCCATTGCAACTTCTGAATATAACGTTTACTGCTAAGATTTCTTTTAATGCTATCCATTATAATAATGAAGACAGAGGGCCAGAATTTCATGCAGCAATGTGATCCTGAATTCATTATTATGCCATTAAATGACCTGGAGGATTATGGCCGTAAAACTGGGCAAGAAATAACAGACATGAAACGGCACTGCGGCCTGGCATGGGTACAGGTGGAAAAAAAAGAGAAGTGCACCGCTCTTCAGTGCCAGCGGCCCTGGGTCGCTTCCGAAACCGATGCGCCCCCTCTTGGCCAACATCCCAGATGCTCAGTTGGAATGTCACTACTCAGCTGGTAGATTTTCAAATTGTTGACGGCATGCAAACACTCTCACTCACGGCACGCACATACACGCAAAACAAATAGAGTGGAGTACGCACATTGAGACACATGTACCTAGACACTGAAATAGTGTCTCTAATAAGCGCACACAGCATCATTATGTTTCCCTCGAGTTCCCATCGTCTTTTAGAAGTGTCCTTGCCAGCATTAAATATTTTATCGCCCTACATTAAAGTATACTATGCAACATTAATTCAAGAGAAAAATATAAATACATATTTCAGTTGTTTGTAAAGAGGCTTCTCAGAGAACAACAAAAAGAACCTGACACAGTATGACTCACAGTGGCTTTGGCGGAGCTGTGTGATCCCACATCATTATATCTCGGCTCTGTGGAGTTAGACTGGGTTAGCTTGTTGAGGATCATATCTTACCGCTTCCCGGCTCCAGTCAATGTTTACTGCAAATCAAATCTGAGAGATTTCAAGACCTACTCGAAGATGACAGACGTACGGCTTCTCCTGCAAAGTGGGAAGGGATATTTATTTAGCTGTGTATCCATTTATTTATTTTAAGACACAGAGCAGTGCCTCTCACTTCTCACAAGCGATCTACATGTTGAACAAGACCAGAGTGTCATATGTGCACACATACACTACATGCATCCTGACTCCTCTGATTTAATCTCTGTTAAGCTACTAATATACAGTGTACATATACCGTCACAAAAAGTGTGTTACAGACCTGGCTTGCTACAAAACAAATAGAAAATTATTTCCACAGGCATTGCCACTTCAAGTTAAAATTAGAGCTCAATGGAGCCTGGCATTTATTCATATAAACTCCTTCAACAAGATTAATAATGGCTTCAGTCATGTGTGGACTTTATTAGCATCTAATACGGCCCCATCAGTCTCAATGACTGATAAACAGGGAGACGCTTCAAATGGAATGAAACAGCTATTTGTCATTCCCCTACTGTAACCTCAGTGCCATTAGCCAATGATTATCCATTACCGCCGGCTAGTGACTGAGCATCAAATAGGTAAATGGTGCAAGTTGGACCGAGAGGAGAGCGGAAGAATCACAGATTAGAGTGAATAATTATCAGCATGAATGATTATTAGAATTGTTGATAAGATTGTGTCAAATGACTGTGTGGGAGAAATTGGGTGAAATGTTGCGAAGCCTTCCATCTTCTGAGGGTGTGTGTGTGTGTGTGTGTGTGTGTGTGTGTGTGTGAGTGAGTGTGTGTGAGACAGTGGTAGCTGTAGGATGGTAGGGCTGTAAATCACATCACGATACAATATTATATTGATTCTTTGATACGATACGATATTTGCTGATATCACAAAGTCTGTCACGATACCATTTCGATCCAATTCAATTCAGGGGCCTGTGATCGATATGAGACAATATCATATTTCTTATGTATTTAACTCAATCAGTTACTTTTATATCAACGCAGGAAAAGAAACTCAATTATGATTTGACAATTTTATTACTTACTAAGCTCTTCCAAACTTTTAAATGAAAAACTTTTTTTTTTAAATAAAAAGAATAAAAATAGACCTCATGTTGTTCAATATTCTGTGCAATATCATATTCATATTTGCGATAATGTGAACCCGACCACTCATTCAGTCTATTTTTATATCTTATTTTTTACTGTTTACTTACTTGCTATATCTTTAGCTTATTTGCTAAGATCTTGTTTTGTTTTTTACTGATGCCTCTTGTTGTTTGCAACGTCTCTTCTCTTCTCTTCTCTTCTCTTCTCTTCTCTTCTCTTCTCTTCTCTTCTCTTCTCTTCTCTTCTCAGGTGCCTCATTTCTCATGTTTAAGAGCTTTTTTTATCAGTTAGGAATTTCAAAATAAAGAGGTATCTTAAAGATGACGATATATATCGATGTTTTCACTTTGCATCGAAGATATGGGATTGTTGATTATTGAATCGATATATCAATCCTGATCCTGATGTATCGTTACACTATAAATATGCTAGCCTGAGAAATGTCTACAAATGACGGAAGGGAAGGTCAAATTAAGAGGTAAATCATGTCACTATGATATTCTGTCAGTTTGTGTCCTTTTAAAAGCATAAATCTAAATCAATCTGGCATAAAGATGATAAAATATAAGCAAAGTTAAGTCATGAGTCAGAACCTCTTAACATCAGGGTCTTTTCAGGAGCAACAGAGTCCTTAAAAGGGAATACATAATTTGACAAGTCAATGACAGCAAAAGATAATTCCCTCCGAAAATGATGAACTGTCAAACCAATCCGAGCCACGAGTCCTGCCTCCCCTTTCTCACCCGTCCTCTGTGTCTCTGATCAGTCCCGCTCTTCAGGCGGAGACGCCAAATCCTCAGATGACATGGTCTTTGATGTGGCAGCTGACATCCTGAGCAAGCTGCCTGCAGACTTCGACTTGGAGGCAGTGATGAGGCGCTACCCCACCAGCTACAACCAGAGCATGAACACAGTGCTGGTGCAGGAGATGGGCCGCTTCAACAACCTGCTCGTCACCATCCGAGACTCCTGCGTCAACATTCAGAAGGCCATAAAGGTATGCAGGAGGAGCTGGTGGAGGACGGGGTTGGCTGCAAAGAAAGTTGCTATTATATTACTGTCCACATGTGAGATGTGTCGTCAGAATCCACTCCGATTCATGTTAGCAGACGAGGAGTTGATTAGTTTTGAACTCAATCCCAGTCTCATTCTCAGGGATCCTTATTGTTGGGGTACTTATATCATGATGCATTGCCAAATGCACTGTAATTACACTAAATGTGTTTGTTTTAGATAAACAGTAAGGCCAAATGATGAATCATCATTGATTTCACATTTCTGTGCAGGGAAAGCAATATTTCATCAGAGGAAGCACACCTCTGCTGAATGATTACAGGGGAAACTCTGATAATACATCCTCAGAAAACAGATACTGTAGGCAGTCAGCACAACACTCTGAGTGCACTAATCTAACACCATCATTTTCTATTACGAGGAAACGCTCGGACAGTAATTGTGAAAGTTTAGGGCAATTTGTGGAAATGAACCACATGAACTGCTTCCTCTTGAAAATCGATGTACAGTATGTTACTCTATTTGGTATCTTACATGCACTGTTGTTAGAGTATGCAGTAGGTAAAGGTAGAAAGCAATGAGCTGTTGAAAACCTGAAATGGATACATGATAGAAATGTTGTTGACCCTGTGGGAATGACAGGGAGGAAGCAGCCACCTAACTCTCTGAATCATTAACTAGTGCTCTTGACCTTCTGTCAGAAAGTGCTCTTATTCTCTGCAGCACAGAGAAGAACTGAACCCACCCTGCTAGATGCAGTATCTCTATTCCTGCAGTACCATTATGTATTCATACCACGGGAAAAACCACCCGGGGCAGACTTTACCGTTAGGCAAGGTAGGCATCTGCCTGGGGCTCCCAACTATACGGGCCTCAAACAGCTATAGATTTATTATGATGTTTAGATATAACTCATTCTACCGCGAAATACTTTACAAAAGGCCCCCAAAGCACTTACAAGATATGCAACTCTACTGTATACTACTTACTTACTGTGTACTTCTTCTTCAGAGGATAACATTGTATTACTATATTTACCTGACAGAGAAATGTTGCTGTTTACAATGCAGATTCAGATTTGACTCACAAAATATATCAATTAAAATATAATGCATTATTCGTCATTAAACTATCCTGCATTATATTAGAATTGAAAGCTCCACATTGACCAGACGTTAAGTAAATTTAAGTACATTGTACAGATAATGCCTCTCTTATCACTCTTCACTTAAAGCAGCAGTAGGCGAGATTGGAGCAAATATGATTTTAAAAAAGTATTTTTATGAAAGCGTTCACTATATCCTGACAGTAGTGCACGATACAGGTAGTCTGAAAAAAAATTCATGTGCCTCTGCGTCCTCCGATGCTCCTAACGGCATCTGCAAGATTTCACAGACCGGAGGATGAGAGCCGAGCTGGAGCCTTGCCGTCTCTGAGCAGCTGTCAATCACTCGTGAACTCCGATCAAACAGTCAAACTAGGCAGCGCTGATCAAATATGAATTAATATTCTGTTACTGTCATGCCTATTTTTCTCCTCAAATATTCTCAGAAACATCTTGTAGTGTATTGTTCAGCTGTAAAATGAGAGTTTTTGACCTGACTGCCATGTTGAGATCAGTTGAGGAAATACCAAGCACCGCCCACCAGCTGGAGCAAACTTTCTCATTTTACAGCTAACCAGTACACTACAAGATGATTCTGAGAACAGTTTATGCTGCCTATTTTGACCGTTTGATCGGAGTTGTTTGACAGCCTCCGTTGAATGAACAGCCAATAGGAACGCTCTCTCTCTGAAATGACCTGTGATTGGCCAAAGTCTCCCGTCACGGGCTAGATATTTAAAAGCCTGAAAACAGAGCCATGAGGAGGTATCTGACAGTCAACATAAATAATATCATATCCCTTTAACAATAATTTTGAGAAATACACTCAGCATCCAGTTTATTAGGTACACCATGCTAACATCAACATGTGAACAATGCTCACAGTATCGATGTCAACATGCTGATAATCAGCAGGTATAATGTTTACCATGTTTGTCATCTTAGCTTGTTAGCATGCTACCATTTGCTAATTAGCACAGAACACACTCACTATAGCTGAGGCTGATGGGGATGTCAGGACATCACCCAAGACCCCAGGAAGAGCGCCGGGCTGTGAAGCAAATTTCTGTAGTGGCCAAACGGTGGAACTACAACTTCCGTGTTCGTCATGTGGTGACCATTGGGCCCAAAAAGACATTTTCCAATAGACTTACATTGGAAAGACACATCTGTAACTTGGTGGATCTTTTTTTTTTTTTTTTAGGTGAATCAACTTCCCAGTACGAACACTCTTATATCCCTTATTTAAATCATTAGGTCCTACAAGTTGTAAAATGCATTAATAGCTGAATCGAGAGTTATTTCCCTTCCTCTGTTCATGTGAATGAACCCCAGACTGAGGCTGGAGTGAGGGCTGGGAGGTGGAGTTAAAGGAAACACTACTGCGCCTGCTCTATGGGCCCAGTGGATGCTGAAGATTGCTGTATGATACCGGTACTTTATAACTCGGCAGTCGAGCCATTTTGGCTTCATGCACTACTGAGCAAGTCTCATAGGAATGAACTGGAGCCTGCCTCTGACGCTGTATCCAGCTCTCTTTATACATGACATCACCAAAGTAATCAATCCAATACCTAGTTGTTGAGACATTTCAATCTGGAGCAGAGTGGTGGACCGACCGACAGGCAATGTCATCCCTAGAGCCACATCGCTAGCACGGCTAAAAATATGAACATGTGTATATTATGTTGCATTGCTGAAGGAGTAGTTTGAATCTTGGGTTGTGGTTTTGCAGGCATTGGATCCATAAAAAACAAGAGGGAGGGGAGGCTAAGTAGTTGGCAGTAACACATTTATTTCAAGTGATGAGCTAAGACTCTCGACAATTAGACTATTAGCAGACTCCCAAATATAGCTATCTTAAAGCCTTAATATCATTTGAATCATTTTTTTTAATCTAAAACTGCCACAAAGAGACACACTTAAAGAAGTGAAAGTTCTACTTAGACCATAACATCCTCAGGCAAAATAATTACTGACTTTGTATTTCCAAAGGTTTTGAAAAGATTTTGCACATGCCAAGACATCGCCTCTAATTGGACCGCATTAGACTGAGAAGACTGTAATTACTTAGTTCACAGTGTTGCGATCTAAAGACCCAGCAGAACGTCATCTGAGCATAATGTGCTTGAATATGTGTAGCATTGCACTCCTAATTACACCACATTCAAAAAATAAAAAAGAAACACGCCTTAACACATGTGTGTCTCTTCATACCATTTAATAAACAAACTCCACACACATTCCCTCTCTTCCTGAGATGCACCCGTCTCAGGGGATTGAAGTGGAAAGAGCATAAAGAGTCAGGAAGGGGAATGAGCACAGGCCCCCTACGGAGCAAATAAGAGTTCCCATTATGTGGCTGTCTGTCACCTATCTCAGCAGAGAGGCTTTTAAGTGACAAGCTGGAATTTCTCTCATATTCGATTCAGTGTTAGAACAGGGCTAGAACAACTTCATGTTCAAGTAGTGAAGATGTTAATCACGTGTTTGTGGGTGAATGCGTGTATTTGCGTGTGTGTTGCTGTGCAGGGGCTGGTGGTGATGTCTTCAGAGCTGGAGGAGGTGGTTAGCAGCATCTTGACGGGTCGTATCCCGGGCATGTGGATGAAGAAGTCCTACCCCAGCCTCAAACCGCTGGGAAGCTACGTCAACGACTTCCTGGAGCGACTCAAGTTCTTGCAGGTACAGAAACCTGCCATAATGTCCAAAATCAGATGCTGAGAAAAATGAAGAAAGTATTTGGGGTTAGTCATAAATACTTAGGGCGCTTTCACAAGCCGTAGTCTGTTTGGTTAGTCTGAATCAGAGTGAAATTGATACTTTTGGTTAATTTTCTATTTAGTCCTGTTCGGTTTCACAGTGCACAAATTAAAACGGACCAAATTTTTAAAAGAAATTGCAGAGGGGAAGGGAAGGAAAAAGGAAAGGCCTTAATCTCTTAATCACTCTTATTGCAGAGTCAGAGTAGTGCATACATTTCAACACGGTCACTAACAGAAAACACTGCTTAAATGGTAAAAAGCTGTTGCGTAATCGACTGCACAAACAGATTCCGTGTTTGTTCAGGGTGATGTTACTTTAACAATGCTGAGTATGTCAACAATGTCTTAGTAAGATGTTGGGCCATCACAAGCCTCCAGAACTGCTTCAGGGTTCTCTATCTCTGCAAGGAACTACCTGGAACCATGTTTGGAGGAGCCAAACATGGTTCCAGGTAGTTCCTTGCAGAGATAGACACATTCTTTCTTGTTTCATTCTCAAAGGAAAAAGAAACAGAAAGTATCAGAAATGTGGAGAATGCAATAAGAGTGATTAAGAGATTAAGGCCTTTCCTTTTTACAGTGAGAAGAAAAAAGTAATCGCATAAACACATTCTTTCTTGTTTCATTCTCCACATTTCTGATACTTTCTGTTTCTTTTTCCTTTTTTCTTTTTTCTTCAAACCCTCCCATTGCTTGCTTCTTTGAGGCTGTCATTTGTTTTTTTCAATCACGCTGCCACACTACCAGAATGCATTGCATGTGTGCTTACATAGACAATGAATGGGAATGTTGGTATGTTGGTTTGCTGGTCCGTTTGTCCGTTTGTCCGTTTGGACGATAACTCCAAAAGTCTGCGATGGATTTGAATGAAATTTTTTGTTGGCGATCTGGATCATGATCAGGATTCAGGAATTTGTTGTAATAACTCCACTCAGCCTGTGCATTAACACCACAGGCCACCACAGCGGGGCAGCGACGTACATGAAACCTACCTTGGCGGACTTCTGCGCTCTCCAAGTGCACTTCCAGTATTGAAATGAAATGGCCATTATGAAAGGTAAACTCTATGTGGAAAGAAACGGCCGGCAGTAGCAGCGCTGCAACAGAAACGCTGCTGGTGTGGACAACCACACGCGTGATAGACGCAGCAGTTCAGCGAGGCAGCCGCCAGGTGCTGCTCAAGCGGCCTGTGTGTCCAGGGCCTTAAGCTGTGTCACACTTAAGTTACACGAGTTACACATTCCACTTGTCAGCACATAGGAGGTAGAGGGATTTAGTACTGCTTTTCAGGAAGGCCGGGTTGGTGCAGGAAACATATGCAGAGCAGACACATGACATCGTGAGTCTGCAGTGAACTTCTTCATCTTCATCAACAATCGATTCACGTGTTTCCCCTCTCTATTTCCTGTCATCATGACTCAGTGGAGTGAGAAGAATGTACTGTGTGTGTGTGTGTGTGTGTGTGTGTGTGTGTGTGATCCAACAGAGATGTCCACCCATGACTCCCCACGGGGTGAGCTAGAAAGTCATGGGTTTCTAATCTGAAACAGCATGCTTTCCTCACAGAATACCTTGACATTTCAGGGAATATGATTGCTGGCTGTTTTTAAGAGAGTTGAGAAGAAAAACATGAGTTTCCTCTCAGTGTGTTCAGTAGACTGATTATTCCGAGACATTGTAGCCGAGCTGACAGTAACACAGATGCTGGAAGCATAGATGTTGTATCTCACACACGTCCATCCTTGCTTTACTTAAGTGAACTATATTATATAATGAACGTGGATACTTGAATTCACATGATGTGGTGTGTGGATTCTAGTCCTCCCAGACCGAATAGAGACAGTGAATAAGTCACTATCAGCATCGCTGAATATCTGTATCAATCTCTCTGTTTGTGTTTCTGCAACACTAAACACATCCCCATCTACACTTTGTATTAGTGCTAATTATAAATGTTAGCATGCTGACACGCTAAACTACGATGGTGAACTTAGTAATAAACATTACAGCTGCTAAACGTTAGCGCATTAGCATCGTTATTGTGAGCATGTTAGCATGCTGTTGTTAGCATTTAGCTCAAAGCAACCTGCCGTGGCTCAGTACAGCCTCACAGAGCAGCGTGTCTGAACAATGTTCAGTCACATAATCAACTGAACATTCTGTTAATATTGTAAGGTAATCCTCCGTCCGTTAATCTCTCCGTGTCCCTCTCTTCTCTGCTGTTTTCAGGACTGGGATGATGAGGGTATCCCTGCTGTGTTCTGGGTGTCAGGATTCTTCTTCACCCAGGCCTTCCTCACAGGCAGCCAGCAGAACTATGCCAGGAAGTACACCATCCCTATTGACCTGCTCGGCTTCGACTTCGAGGTCCTGGATGAGAGAACTTACAAACGGCCCCCAGAGGATGGTAGGATGCTAACAGGGGTAGTGGAGAAGATAGGGTGGGAAGGAAGGATGATAGTTTAATAGTAAAAGCAGCATATCATGATGGCTTTTGATAGGATAAAATCTCTCTATTTTAATGAAGACGCCAGGAAGAGAGAGAGGACTTGAAGAGGGAAGGAGAAAAAACAGATTAGGAAGGTTACAAGGGGATGAAAAGTGAGGTTTCAGAGCAGAACGTGAAATAAGAGGAACATAAGCAGTGGGTGGAAGAGAAGAAACAAACAGATGAAAAATGACTATATAAAAGAGTGTTAAAGTGCTAAAGTAAGTTAAAGCTTCTCGTCTACATGCAGGCCTGCGCCAGCCCCTCGCTGTGCCTCCGGCTCTACTGTGAGATACTAAGAGTACTCAGAGTCTCACATGAAGCCTCGCCCTCAATCAGTCCCCAGCTGGGGCCCCATCACACTAACACAGCCCGTACTGCCAAGCTACAAATCTGTGCATTTGGGTGTGTGGTACTGACAGGATGCCGATGTCAGTTAGCCTATCTCTAAATCTCACCTTTTCCCCACCCTATTAGTAGGAGAGCTCACATCCTTTATGAAAAGACAGAGTAACAGCACAGAGGTCAGCTCAGCTTGCTTCATAAAGTTTCACGGTTGCTGGAGAGCCAACATGCATCATAGTTACAGGGTTCCGTTAGTAGAAGGTGGTTGGTGATAATATCCTAGTAACACTAACCACTGTGTCTGTTTGTGTGACACTCAGGCGTGTACATTAGAGGTCTGTTTCTGGATGGCGCCCGCTGGGACAGGAAGAGCAAACTTCTTGCTGAGTCCTACCCCAAAGTGCTGCATGACCCCATGCCTGTGGTGAGTGAGGAGCACACACAGATACTGTACACACATATTGATTAGAACACTGAATCCTCAGACAGCCTGATAATCAGTGATGATCTCATCCACGCTTGTTACTATTTTTGTGGCCATTTTCCTATCTACTGTTTTTCATGGATGTAGCTATCAAGCTAGGCAGGAAGGTGACGTTGACATCAGTGGACAACCTCCGGGTCTGAGAATTGAAGCCAATGCTGCAGTGCCTTAAACTTGCATTCTTTTTAACAGCCAGCAGGGGGCGACTCCTCTGGTTGCAAAAAGAAGTCTGATTGTATAGAAGTCTATGAGAAAATGAGCCTAAATCTGTCTTGATTTATTACCTCAGTAAACTGTCTCAGGATTAAGGTTTACGATAGACTTCTTTTTTGACGACCAATGTGGCCGTTAATAGGCTATTCCAGAATTCTGGCCACGGAGAACAACTACCGTAAATATGTTTTAAATAGCCATATAATAGCCTACATTTGACATAACTTGAAAATAAGTTATGAAGAAGCGGTCTAAAAAATAAAATAATAGGCTGGTCGTTCCAAATTTCGAGTTTGTCGAATTCAAAATAGTGTTGTGTAGTTCGGAGGGCTGTAGTCTACTGAATAGTTTGAAGTTTCATTCATAACGTTCAACATTCAAATTATTAATATCTTACCGCAACATTGCGTGCAATAGTCCACCAGCACAAAAGTCAAAATTGATTGTAAAAGGATATATGTTATCATTTCCAAAATTCACAACCTGTCTGTATCTAACGAAATATTCTTCTTCAATCCATATTTGTTGGCGTTTAGTCTTTCAACATCAAGATTTTCACCGCGGTCAAAAAACGTCACAAAATATGACGACGGACATTCAAAGCTTCATTCAAAAAACAATTAAAAAAAACTCAATAGAAGCTTTCATTGTAAAAAAAATAAATAAAAATGTCACTCTGTACCTCGTGTTTGATCCAAGCAAAGTAGTTTGGTTTCTCATTGACAAGTGTATTGGATTAGAAGCACAGCGGAGGTATGTATACTTTTGTTTATATTTAAAATGTCTCGGCAACATATAGGTCTAGCTATTTAATATGCTATTAATTAATTCATTAATTTGTTTCTCGCCAAAAACGTAATTTTATGAGATTGCATTTGAACGCATCATGATAACGTTGTAATTTACCTTCACCCAATAGTAATTTTTCCTGAGCTAACTTTGAACGCCTCATAATAATAACTGAATGGCACCTCCGTTAACGTTAGTAGCTCCGTTATTTAACCAAGCAGGACTGTGCTGCCCACCGGCTGATAACGGCTAACGTTACTAACTCTCCTCCTGCTGATTTCAACACAGGTTTGTAGTTCACAGTGTCGCATTATCAGGGAAAAATAGTGTGCGTCCCCTCAGGTTTAGTAGCGCCACCTTTTTTTTCTCTCCGCCTTGTCTCCGGTCCCAATCAAACTGAAACATGATACAGCGTGCGTATGCGTCATTGTGCAGTGTAATTGTCAGAAAGCATCAATAAGAGGAGTCGATAGTCACGGAGACATGAGAAGCCACGAAAGCGGACAACTAATGTCTTCTATTCCATCACTAGCATTTCCCCTGCCTGCCAAAGTGGCGGGTGTCTTGATGATTTCACCCACCACTACCAACAATTTATCCACGTTTGGTGGGTGGCGGATGCTAATTTCAGACCCTGACTACATGTGATACCTGCAAAAAGCCTGCATATACCAGCTGACGTAAACCCTGGACAGGATGTAGTGACTGTTTTATAAAAATAACTTTTTTATCATATTTGCTCAAAGTTAGCAACCGCAGCTTTAATGTACAATCCCATTGAAGTGTACGGTGAAAGAAACACTGCAGGCAACCAGTGAAAAGAAAAAAAGAAATCCTTGTTGCGTAACATATTCTTACATAAAGTTTGAGGTTTATTGATTCTGCTCCAGTGACTCTCTCTGGGCGTCACAAGAGAGAAAAATAATATCTGTTCACATATCAAATTATGAAAATGGGGCACATTCCATCGTTATTCAGCTTGTAAACTCCTACGAGCCGGCTGTTTGTTTTTGTTTTTTTTATCAGAGACCAATATTGTGAGTCTCCGAGGAGAAAGTGAGTTAACAAGCACCGTACTGTAGCTGCAGCTCCACCCAGGAGGATGTTCACGGCTCCTTGTTCTCTGGACGCGATACTGAGCTGCAGCTTCAGCACTTCTGTGTTTTGTTGTTTTTTTTACATTGTGCCTGCAGGAAGCCTAGCTCTTCCTCTCATCCTTTTATTAATTAACAGAGCTTGATATGGTATATGAAAGCAGACTGACATGGTGATGAACAGAGTGCCAGTGGCAGAGAGCGAGGACTGATCATGTTTTCCCTCTTTTTTTTCTTTCTTCTCCCTCTGTTCTCTCTTCTTCACAATGCATTCAGTGATAATGAATAATGCACAAGACTGACTTTTTTTTTTAATATTCAGACATTTCAGGGCAAGTTATTAACAGAATCAGTTTTTGACAAGAGCGGAACTTAATTAAAAATGTGTTTATTATATGTGGGGGGAAAAATCACAACAGAGGCTGCCGTAGCCAGCTTTGAAATGCAAATGTTCACAGAGGCGCTGCTTATGGAACCAGATGAGGACTTCTCTGGCTGCAGCTCAACAAACTGTTTTTGTTTTTTTAAAGATGTTTTTTTTTTGTTGGCCCAGTTTATCCCTTTTGCATAACCAAGACTTCTTAATAGCCCAAGGGGACTCTTCCTTGTTAATACTATTGTTTTATAAGTTTACGTCCCCAAACTTCCAATTTGTAAGTTAATGTTTGAATAACAGATGGAGATCATGTGTTTCATGTCCTGACCTTTGAACTTTAAAGCAGCAGTAGATAGAGTTGGAGCAAATAGGATTAAAAAAAGTTATTTTTATAAAGCGGTCACTATATT
>CAKAOI010027369.1:0-16496 GCA_916701655.1 Sebastiscus albofasciatus | reverse complement strand
TGAGAGAGTCCAGAAGATGTTTGTTTGGGGAGCGAAATAGCAACATAAGTTTTTTATTTATTGTCATAACGCAACGCATCTTCATACAACGGTTAATATGATATTTTACAAAAAGTTATTTCTAATTTTTCATGCGTTTTCCTTCGAATGTCCAGCAACACGTGTCAATTTACGCTCGTTACATGCATACAGTCTTTTCAAAATAAAGTTCCGTCTTCACAGGAAACAACTTGATTATGTTTAGGCAACAAAACTACTGATGGTGGTTTGGGTTAAAATAACACGGGAAGTGGCGTAACTTAAGGACGGAAATTACGTGACAAATAAATCAACTTTGAGTTCTGGTTTCACACGGGTCTCCCGGGTAAAGGTCCTGTGGTTTTTGCGCGTCATGAGTGCGCATTTCAGCTTTTTTCGCGTGTCATTTGCGTCGTGTCATTGGCACCATTTGTGTGGCATCATTCGCACCATTTGTGTGGCATCATTCGCGTAATTCGCCCCATTTGCGTTGCGTCATTCGCACCATTCGCGTTGCGTCATTCGCACCACTTGCATCTATTCGCCTCTTTGCATTGACGTTGTATGTCATCGCACTGCACAAAAAATTAGCTTCGCTCTCGGTGTGAACACAGCCTTACTCTTATTCCTTGTCTCTTTCTAACATTAATAATTAATAAACTGAGTCCTCCCAGGTTCTCTGTGTGTGAAAAAGAGAGACCGGGATTGATAGCGAAAGACGAGGATAAAGAAAAAGAAGTGAATGGTGGAAAGAAAGAAAAGGGGAATTTGGTGCAGAGAGGATGAATGATTGAGAGATGTAAAGGAGTAAATGTGAGAAGGAGGAAAGAGAGAAGAAGAAGAGGAAGACAGAGGAGGAAAGGAGGTAGCCTCAAACCTAATTACACAGATTAATGTGGCTCGGAGAGAGCAGTTACCCAAATGGACTAAAAAAGAGAGAGAAACTATTTCACTCCACGATGCTCAAAACTCTAAATGTTCATAGATGACTCTCTCTCACTCCTTCTCGTTATGTGTCAACACAATACTGTATCCCCTCTCTCTCTCTCTCTCTCTCTCTCTTCCTCATCCATCTCCCTCTCTGTTATTACCTCTCTCTCTCTCTCTCTCTCCTCAATTCAGTTCAATTCACTGAGTTTTATTAAAATAAAGTACAGTCCAGTCTATAAAGTGGCTGAACAAAATAACACCTCATGGACAAAAAAGACTCTGGAACGGTCCTGAGTGGGCAGATTCCCAGAGCGACAAATTAGTGGAAAAATGAAAAAGAACCTGACAGCTATACGATGATGAAACTGTGATTTATACAGTTTATTATACAAATAATTGTCATTGCCTGGAATTGGAGAGACGATGAAATGCAATCCAGGAAAGTCCTGTTTGATGGATAGAGTTCGAAACTATTTAACAACTCTTGAAAGACGTCACAGCTGCAGTCATTTTATCCTCCGTCTCCGTGATTGTGAGGTAAACAGCACATTGAGGATCCTTCAGTTTCTGCTGCTGCAATTTTCACCATTCTTTTACAATCTGCCTTTTGAAAGTGCAAAACGAAATCACTGCGGTGCTGTTTGGAAATGAGATTTTTATACAAGTTGTCGGTAGCTGACTGATCCTTAACCAGAATAGAAGTGTGGGCGATGCAAATACATGATAGACCACTCTTTCTCTGAAGACATAAATTCATAGTTCTGCATCAGTGCAGCTACAAGGCATCTGCATGTAGCTGTCACATGGAAAGGCGTATAAATGCCACGACAATGTGCAAGGCGTTTAGTTTGCAATAAGAACAACTTTCATTTGATTTCCGCGTGCCATTTGTACGCCATGTATCCTGTACTGACTGCGATGTAAAATGAATGAAATAAATGCTACGGTAAGAGTTAGTGACGTAGAAAAAAAAGCAAGAATGACCACTTATGGAGGGAGGGAGGATCCAACAAACACAGGACCTTTAACCAGGAGACCAGTGTTCGGAGCCGTTGTTTTGTGAGTTACATGTTTTTTTATTGACGTTTGAGACGTGTTTACCGTAGTTGTGTTACGTTGTTTCCGTACATGTTTTACTTAGTTTACGTACTTATTTTAAGCCAAACCATGACGTTTTTCCTAAACCTAAATAAGGTTTTCTTGCCTAACACTTTGGAGCATGGGGCGGCCGCCTCGCTAAATTGCTGCATGATTCACGTGTTGGGTGTCCACACCAGCTGCGTTTCTGCTGCGTTTCTCTCAGCCTTTTCTTTCTACATAGAGTTTGCCTTTCATAGTGGCCATTTAATTCCATTATAAATGCCATTTATATAAATTTTAGACCAGAAAGGTTAAGAAACGTGTGGTAATTAGTAAATAATAGTAGTAATCCACCATTAAAACCCCGTACTTTATTCATTCATGGAGCCCTGCAAGTCACTGCATGTTCTACAACACTGTCCTGCAAATATTTCAGAATAAAAGCCTTGTGTTAACAAATGAAGGAATACTGTCCACAGAAAAAAAATGCTTGAGGGCTTTTATTTTGAAATGAAAGCAGGAAGTGTCGACTTTACTTTTTTTCATCTCCGTAACATATTCCACAGATGTCTACTCATCGAAACTGTAGTGATGTTGCTGGTATGATGTCAATATACAGTCAATAGATCACTTTCATTATCTGTTGCTGCTGTGAGCCGCGCGGCGGGTGCCCCGGTGCTATCATGAACTAAAAACCAACGCTAAAAACAAAACCGTAGGACTTTATAGAGAGACTGAGTTTAACTCCTTGTGTCAAGTATAAATCCAACTTAAGTCTTTAAAAGTGTGTCAGACATATATAGAGTTTAATTTATAAGAACAGGTGTGATTAATGTAAACATGAGAAGAAACTAAAGCCTCAGTTTGTTTCTCTGCTGCAGATTCAACTTTTCATTGAGTTTCCCCGCTATTACCTCACCTCCCTTTGTTTGTGTGTGTGTGTGTGTGTGTGTGTGTGTGTGTGTGTGTGGAACTAAAGGCCGCAACAAAACAAAAGTATGACTCATCACACACACACACACACACACACACACACACACACACACACACACACACAGAGAGCCTTTAATTCATGTGAATGGGGGTTGTGGGTGTGTTGGGGGGGACGCTGACATGCATCAGAGCTCAGCCACTGAAAGGAGACCTGCTCCTCCTCTAACTCCTCCCACCCTCCTCTCCTTCCCCCTCATCCCTCCTCCTGTTCCTTGTCCTTACCTGCACTGTCTTTATTTCTCCTCCTTCCTCTTCTCCTCCTCCCATTCCTGTCTTTATCTACTCCAATTTCTCCTTTCTTCCTCTTCTTCTTCCTCTCCTCCCACCTCCTCTGTTCTCCTCTCCCTTCTCCTCATCTTCCTCCCCTCTTTGTCCTCCTCCTCTGCCCTCCGTCCACCACTTCTCTTCCTCCTCCAACTCCTTCCTCTTCCTCCCTTCTTCCTCTTCTCGTCACTCCCCCTCCATTCCTGTCTTTTACTACTCCCATTTCTCCTTTTTTCCTCTTCCCTTCCTCCTACTGTTCCTTGTCCTTACCTACACTGTCTCCTTCATCTCCTTCCTCTTCCTCATTTCTTCTTCCTCTTCTCGTCACTGCTCCTCCCATTCCTGTCTTTTCCTACTCATTTCATCCTCTTCTTCCTCCTCTTCTTCCTCCTCTCTTTGTCCACCTCCTTTGCAGCTCTCGTCCATCACTTCTCTTCCTCTCATACTTACTCTTCCTCATCTCCCCCATCTCGTTCTTCTTCCTCCTCTCATCACTCTTCCTCCCATTCTTTTTTTACTACTCCCTTTTCTCCTTTCTTCCTCTCATACTTCCACTTCCTCCTCCATCTCCTTCCTCTCCCTCCCTTCTTCTTTCTCTTCTCATCAGTCCTCCTTCCATTCCTGTCTTTTCTACTCTCATTTCTACCTTCTCCTCATCTTCCTCCTCTCTTTGTCCACCTCCTCTCCAGCTGTCCTGCCATCCGTCCCCTTCCTCTTCCTCCCTTCTTCTTCCTCTTCTCATCACTCCTCCTCCCACTCCTGTCTTTTCTACTCTCATTTCTCCCTTCTCCCTCTTCTTCCTCCTCTCCTCCCACCTCCTCTGTTCCCCTCTCCTCATCTTCCATCTTCCTCTTCTCTTCCTCTCATACTTCCTCATCCATCTCCCTCCTCTTCCTCCCTTCTTATCTCTCTTCCTTCTTTTCAATTCTCTTCTTGTTCTCCTCCTCTCCTTTCCTAAATTCTCCTCTTCCTCCTCCTCTTCCTCTTCCCCCTCCTCTTCCTCCTGCTCCGTCTCTCTACTTTTACTTGTCAAGTCAGTTTTATTTATCGTCCAATATCACAAATCACAAATGTGCCTCCGGAGGCTTTACGATCACCATACGACACCCTCCCTCCCTCTCTTCCTCCTTCGCTCCTCCTCTTCTTTACCCGCTCCTCTACCTCATCTCCCTGTTTTTACTCCTCATCTACCTTGAGTTCAAGCTTCACTTCCTTCCTCTTCATCTTGTCTTTCTCTCCTCCTCCTCCTCCTCTTATCTTCCTCTAATGCTTCCTCCTCCACCTCCATCTCCTTCGTCTTGTTCCTTTCATCTCTCTTCCTTCCTGCTTCTAACTCCTCGTCCTCTTTCTCCTCTTTCCTCTTCTTCCTCTCCTCCCATCCCTCTTCCTCCTCTCCATCTCCCGCTCTCCTTCTTCCTGCCCTCCTTTCCCCTCTTTTCACACCTTCTGCTCCATCTCTTCCCCTC
This sequence comes from Sebastiscus albofasciatus, assembly GCA_916701655.1. Lineage (NCBI taxonomy): Eukaryota > Metazoa > Chordata > Actinopteri > Perciformes > Sebastidae > Sebastiscus > Sebastiscus albofasciatus. The sequence goes on along the minus strand of CAKAOI010027369.1, from coordinate 11,745 downwards.
TAATGCACATAGTTTTCATGCTCTTTTATTTCCCTTCAAGCCTGACTTATTCTCTCTCTCTCTGTCACACACACATTTTCACCTCCTTTTCTCTTCCTTCCATCCTTTCCTTCCTTCTCCTTTTCCCCTCCTCCTCCTCCTCCTCCCATCTCTCTCCCTCTGTTATTCCACTAGTCAACATTGATTAGATATCGAAGTTAATCCCGGCTAAACTCCTCCGCTTATAGCCCGCTCGCCCTCAACCAATCACAGCGTCGCTTGCTGCCAACGGGGGCTCTAAACCACGTCCTGATTGGCCGACGGCCCGCTGCACGCCGCCGCACGGGCACGCCACACGTCTGCAAATAAGCGAGCGGGGATGGGTGAGCGGGAAATGAATTTGACAGCTAGCGCTGAGAGCCTGATACGACACACACATGCACACACACACATGCACACTTCCCCCTAACCCTTGACATATACATAAGCTTACTCACGAGTACACACACACACACACACACACATGCTTACTCACCCGTGTAGTTTAGCATGAAGAGGCACACAAAGGCTGTGTTTAGTGAACGTAATCTCACAGATTGAAGGGAAACGGTGAGTTCAGAGTTGAACCAGTTGAAGTCACGATCGTTGTAGTAAATGCACATAAAGTGATATAAAACTGTAAATTGAATCACACAAATCCACATAAATCTAGCTTTAGATTTGAACGTGTTGTTAGACAGTCCGTTGGGATTTCTTCCTTTGAGCTTTTGTAAAAGGCGTTCACATCAGTGGTGCTAACGACGCTAGTCTTTTTTTGCCGTCTTCCACTTCCTGTCTCCTAGACAGAGTAGTCTAGTTCATATTAAAAGAAAAAACATTTTGAGAGAAATGTAAAATAAACCTGCTCAAACTCAACACATTCTCACTCCCGACGCTTGTTTAGTGTCCCTACGCTTCAAACCATGACGCTCTAGGTACCGCTGTGCTGCTTTTGGACGTATCAGGGAGCAGGCTGCTCTCTTACACTGTTGGTAGCTATACCTACTAAAAGTAACGCACTATAATTCATGTATATATCTCACAAAATCATTCTGTATGTAATCCACGTAATTGTGAACAAGGAAGTGTAAAGAGCGGCTAGCGCCGTGGGAGGAGGCCGGGGTGGACGGGTGGGTCTAAAAACCCAGGAGACCGCCGTTCATGTGAAACCAGAAGAAAATGTTAATTTATTTGTCACGTAACTTCAACATCTCATCTTCAACCTCTTATCCGGGGTCTGGTCGCCGGGGGCAACAGCTCCAGATCCAAACTTCCCTTTCCTGGGCCACATTAACCAGCTCTGACTGGGGGGGTCCACCATTGAAACAGTAGTGTTTCTTCTTTTTCTTATCTCAAATGAATCGCCTTTTTGACGACCTTAACGTGCTCAAAAAGTTGTTAAACTTGGCACACATAAAAATTTGATATTTTGAGTGTTGCAAAATGGCTCGCTAGCGCCCCCTAGAAAATTTGAAAAATAGAGCCCCTCGCTCCGGTTTCACCTACATGTATGAAATTTGGCAGACGGATGTAACATGTGGAGACGCACAAAAAAGCCTCTTGGAGGTATGCCCAAAACTCAACAGGAAGTCAGCCATTTTGAATTTAATGTGCGATTTTCGCCCATTTTTAACGTTTTATAAGCTTTAACAATCTCCTCCTACAGATTTAATCAGATCGACTTGAAATTTGGTCAGGACCATCTTAAGACCTCAAGGATGAAACATTATCAAAATGGTGAGTTTTCACTGATCAACTTGACCGTGGCGTCGTGGCCATTTTGAGCCATTCGCCATGAAACAGGAAGTTGTTGTAACTTCAGCATACTTTGTCAAATCTGCTCCAGATTTCTTCATCATGATGAGGAATGAGGCCTGAGGTCATTTTCATGTCAATATAGATTCATAGCCCCGCCCCAAGACGTTAGCCACGCCCTCTTTCATAACTCGTGAACCGTTTGTCGTAGAGTCTTGTGGAAGGCGTCGTTGCCCTCATCAGAGTTCTGGTTTCATTGTGCCTAGCTGCGTCGATCGGCGTCCCGCCAGTACCCCCGAGGGCCCGTTCATCGCTGCTTGCAGCTTTAACTATTTTTGCGCTACACGGACTTTAATGTTAAATTTTGTGAATGGAAACATTACTACCCAAAACAGACAGTCCTGTACGGTTCAAAGACTCCTGCATATAATGTAATTTTTGTAATAATATGCTATTTGGAGTGATTTTCAGTGATAAATTCTGAATAATAAGTGCACAATACGTTTTCTATAATTTAACCTTGTGATAAAATAGAGTCTGAGAGTATTTGTTTGTATCTGGGATGCCCACTAAAACACACACACATGCTCACACACATCCACGCAGAGCTCATCAGGTGTTTGCACTAATGCGTGGTGATAGCATGAGTGGGAGGGAAGTGTGTGTGTGTGTGTGTGTGTGTGTGTGTGTGTGTGTGTCCTGGTCATTCACAGCTGCCCGCTCAGTGCAGAGCTAAGATAACAGAGATGACTTCACCGTCAAATCCCCCTCCAATCCCCTCCAATGTCCTGCTCCATTCACATAACATCATCCTCTCTTCTCCATCTCCCTGACTCCCCCCGTCTCACTGTCGCAGTATTTTCTCTCTTCTATTTTACAGAGAAATCTTATTTCATATTTAAACATATCAATGAACTGAATATTCAATCACTGCAATTAAAACATTATCAATAAGGAACAGAACGGCGTTTGTGTGAAACTGAAGCCAATTTCACTGCCGTTTATTCACCTAATTAGCAAAAAGACATTTTTTTCACATGAGCGCTCAGAGGAATCAGGTCAGATTCTGATGAATGAGGTTTGTCTTTTCCTGAGCTACTAGTGCATAGTGAGGCTAGCAGACACACCATTTGGTATCCCCATTGCATTTTTTTCCATTTTAAAGATCTCTAAAGGCCAATTCATACTTTCCACGATTGTCCCTAAATCCCATTCCTAAAACAAACAAATTTAATATCCATAACACCATTTATTATCCCCAGTGCCATTTACCTGCCCTACCAATTGCAACACCATTTACTGAGCCTAGCACAATTTATGTTTCATACAAACACCATTTACAATCCCTACTGGCACAAGACATTTCCCATTTTGTATCCCTAAGGAATTTCTAACAATTTACAATCCCTAACACCATTCACTCTCCCCGTGCCATTTACCTACCCTACCAATTACAACACCATTTACTGAGCCTAATACAATTTATAAGTCTTACCAACACCATTTACAATCCCTACTCACACTATTTTCCATATTATCAACTCACTCTACCTAACACCATTTATTATCCCCAGTACCATTAAACTGCCCAAAAGTCCTGCAAACACCATTTACAATCTCTACTTGCACAACACATTTTCCTATTTTGTATCCCTAAAACAATCCTACAATTTTACAAGTTAATTTAGCAGACGCTTTTCACAATCCATAACACCATTTACTATCCCCAGCACCATTTACCGGCCCTACCACTGCAACACCATTTACCACCACCATAGTTATAGCACCATTTACTGAGCCTAACACAAATTATAGGTCCAACAAACACTATTTACAATCCCTACTGGCACAAGGCATTTCCCATTTTGTATCCCTAAAACAAACCGAACAATTCACTGTCTCTAACACCATTCACTCTCCCCGTGCCATTTACCTACCCTACCAATTGCAACACCATTTACTGAGCCTAACACAATTTATAAGTCTTACCAAGACCATTTACAATCCCTACTGGCACAACACATTTCCCATTTTGTATCCCCAACAATTTACTGTCCCTAACACCATTTCTAGTACCATTTAACAAGCCCTTTTTTTTATATATATATACCATTTTCTGTCCCTAACTTCCATCTGTTTTTCTCTCTCTATGTATGTCTGCCTGTCTCTCTGGTGTATCCATCTCTTTTCCTCTGTCTGTCTGACATCCCTGTGACGGTTATTTATTACCCAGAAGCCCCTGCTTTAGCCAGGCATGCCAAGGCTGGTCGCCTTGTCCTCAGGCAAACTCTCTCTCTCTTTTTCATTACCCCGTCTCTCTCTCACTCTATCGATGTCTCTCTCCCTCTTTTTTTATGCCGCTGTCTGGCACTCTCTCCGTCTCATTGCTTCCTCTTTCTTGCCGTCTTGTCTGTTGTTTTTTCCCCGTCGCTCTCTCCATCCTCTGCTTGTTTTTTTCCCCGTCGCTCTCTCCATCCTCTGCTTGTTTTTTTCCCCGTTGCTCTCTCCATCCTCTGCTTGTTTTTCTTCCCCTCCGTCTGTGTTGTTGCTCTGCTGTCACCAGAGGCAGAGGACTCTCCAGACATCTCTCTGTCTGGTGACATCCAGACGACATTGGACTGTGTTTGTCCTCCGTTTGTTTGTGTTTGTGTGTCTTTATTACCGACAGACAGACTCTGCACATGTCAGTTCACTGTGTGTTTACATGCAGCTGTAAAATAACGGATGTTTTTGAAGAGATGGAGCGATGGAGGAATAAAAGAGTGGAGGCAGCGGTCGAGTGAGGTTGAGATCGGGAGGGAGGAGAGAGTTTATGAAAGGGGGGATGGTGGAAGTAAATGCGGAGGTGTAGATAGAGGGAGGCAGAATGAGAGAGGGACTTAAAGACGTCAACTTTGCCCCGAAGCTTTGCCCGTTGTTCTGTATGTGCGTGCAAATTACAGCCACGTAATTAGCCTTCAACAGCACCGTCATTAGTCTGGTCTAAAACTGCAAGGTCAGAAAAGGGATATTCTGGTTCCCACTGCAGGGTCCATGGGTGGGATGGTTCCAGTTTCCATTAAAAGGTCAGACGTAGGATATAGTCTAACAGGGACGGACGTAGCTGGAACTGTCAGTGAGGTTCAACCAGTTACATCACAGGAACAGCAGCAGCTCAACACACCAACAGTCACAACGACCTTGAACACAAGTTTAAGAACTGATGAACAAGACATCGGTGGTGTGGCGACACTTCTTAAAGCCCCGTTTGGACACGTAATAGTCCAAACCCCAACTAGGCAACCTAACTCAGGTATGAAACAAGTTGGAGGTGCGTGGTGTCGTTAACTCTGCTGAGAAATCTGTTCCAATATAGTCGGGAAAACACTACAGCCCCTAACCACAGAGCTTATTTCAAACGTCTAACTAAAAACACATTGACTTTGAGACGGGGGAACCAGAAGAGCAAAAATGCTGACTGTGTACCGGGTTTTAGGACTCATTCCTGCAGCACTATTTCATCCCAACTCGTCACATACCGCCGCTTTGTCACGCCCCTTGACGTCATGCCCCTTGACGTCACGTCGCTTGACAGGCAACAAAACCACTATAGTTTAGGAAAGAACTACAAGGTTGTGAACACGAACAAACAGCTGATGGTAACGTTACACAGATGGCGCTCTGCTGGATGAAAGCCTTGTGTTTGATCAACGTATCCTCATACAACGGTCGCGTATGATATCTTACGAAACTTCTCCTTTTTCATTCGTTTTCCTACAAATGTCCAGTAAAACGTGTCAATTTCCAAAACTACTTAGTCAGGTTTAGGAAAAGATCGCAATTTGAGTTTAAATAACACTGGAAGTGGCGTAACTTAAGAACATAAAAAATGGCTCTTTCTGACGGGACACGAACAGCGGTCTCCGGTCTCCGGGGCGAAAGGAGCCGCAAGTTCCTTCCCTTGATGACCTGTTGGAGGTTCAAACTACAGTAAACCTCTTCACTGTCAATGCGTCTTCTTTTACCAGAAATCTGCAATAACCTGCAATAATGAACACAAGTCCCAACGATCGTTGCAAGTATTTGCACCCGCTTTCAAGATTTTTCCACAACAAATGTTCACATTAGAAGAATGTTTCCAAGTTTTCTTTTTCAGTTACTCTTTCCGGCCAGTAAAACAAGCCCAACCCTCAACAAACCAACTTCATTACAGATATATAAACACCTCGGGGACTTTCTTTCCCCTGAAGTCATTTTCCCACAGTTTACTGCCTGCCTGTTATCTGTCCCAACCACTTCCACCAGTATCAAATCTCACCAGACCAAACCTCCCAGTCCACACAGAGTGATTGCTCTGAATATTTTTGAGGGCTTTTGGTTACAAGCATTTTATGTTCTTCAGTGTGTGAGTGTGCTCCTGGTCTCAGAGCCTCATTATAGGTGAGCATATGGAGTGATCTGCAGACGGTCGAGCGGTGATGTGGAGCAGAAAGGAGTCTGACTCAGCACTCCTGCCGCTGAATTACAGCTGCAGGTTTTTCCTTTTCTCTACTTCTTAATATGATGGAGACTCAGTAGGACGCACTAAAACTCGCCTGACTTGACTTCACATATCTCAGATGGTTTTATTGGCCAGATGACCATTTTATGTCGTCTTTAGAAACTGAACGGTCAGACAGGAAGTGTCCTCTGATCACCTGTTACTGAGGGTCACTGAGCGGCTCTAGAGGAGCCGTTGGGGGTTTGGTGCTTTGCTCAGAGACACATCAACAGTTGATACTGGGATTCAGGCCAACAACCTGCACTTACTTCTCTAAGTTGTGGGATGTCACCAACCCATGAGCCTGCAAGCTGACTAATGACGAGACAGATCTGTATACCGGCACAGTCTCACGGCGGTTCGTGAAATAGTCACTAAATGTAATCTATTTGATTCGTCTACATAGACATGAATTTCCCTTTTTTTCGTGACACTCAGCACGACTTTCAACAACGGATTTTTGGAAGAGGCGTAACTTAATACGGAAGTTAAGTGACAAATAAATCAACCTTGACTTCTGGTTTCACACGGGACATGAATGTCTGTCTCCTGGTGAAAGTCTGGTGTTTTTAGACCCACCAAACCACCCCGACCTCCGGCCTACACGCCGTTAGCTGCTATTTATACCTCCTGGTTAACGATTACATAGATTACATACAAATTGATTTTGTGCTGACCATCACGAAAGAAAATGTGGAATCAATACATACAATTTTGTGACTATTTCACGAACTGCTGGGCGACTTCGCTGGCTGGCAATAATTCCTGAAACATCCATGTTTGGAGATATCAGAGTGTGTAGGAGTTTAATATCAATAAATCATTACCTCTATAATGTCAAGACAATCACTGACACTGTCAGCCTCGACTCGGACACATAAAATCAGGTTGAGCTTACTTTCACAAATGCAGAATATCCTAAAAATGCTACACATTTTAGAGTGCAAACATTCAAATGTGCACCATTTCTATTAAACCAAGAGAAAGATTTTTAGATTAAACACAGTAAGTTAGTTATTTAGTCCGATAGGAGACTAGTTAGTTCATCACTTGGTCACTGAGACTCACTCTTCACTAAAACATCTAATTTAAAAAAGAAAATCTTTCCCGTGTCAAAAACGGCGTGCATTTCCTGGTCATTTTGGTAAAATAAGACGTACAGGGTGTAAAGATATAAGGCAAGCGAATGTCTTTTCAACATGTCCTTTCTCCTCGTCTCCTTTCAACGCCTCTTATTTCCTCACCTCCTTTCCTTTCCTTAGAAGAACAGAGGAGGTTAAAGAGGAAACAGGAGAAAGAGGAGAAAGAGGCTGCTGGCTGTCATGTCGGATTATCTTCAGATTCAGACCCACTGAGTGACACATCTCCGTCTTCCTCTCGCATGTTCTCATTGCAATTCAAAGTGCTTCAAACAAGAGGAGGACACTTCTACATCTCTCTCTCTCTTTCTCTCTCTCTCTCTCTCTCTCTCTCTCTATCTCTGTGACTACATTCACACAAAGCCGGCTACTTTTTAAAAAAATCCCAGTTTATATGTGAGAACGGTGTGTATAATACGTGTGTGTCCATACTTGTGTTTTCACATTGTTTGGTAAAGACAACATTAAAACACCTGAACAGGTAACAATCTCTTCTTCTTTGCCCGCTTTTGGTCTGCAAACGACAAAAATGTGCATCATCCAACATGTTGTTGAGCGGTGGGACAGAGTGGTTCAATGTCTGCTCTCTGTTATCACTGTGCTGTTTAATGCAGCCAAACTCGTGTTTTCAGGCCGGTTTTATAGTTCTGCGTTGACGTGAAACTCCCCAGAAATACACGTTGGTGCGACGCAGACCGCAACAACTGTGATTGGTCCACTTAGGAGCATCGCATTTTGCATTTCCAGCTGCTCCTTCTTCTCCATGAACGTGGACCAAACGACTTCTCTCTTTTCTGCGTTGCAGTAATTTCAGTAAAAGTAACTGTTGTTCAACATTTATCAGCTCCAACTCCAACATGATCCGCTCAGCTTCAGTCACTATTGTTTGAAGTGCACAAAGAGAAGAACACCGCTAACTAGCATTTTGGCGGTGTAATTGCAGAGCGATGCAGACACAACATGTATAAATGCTCACAACGGCGTCTTGCGTAGGCTCTGCTTAGATCCTATACATACAGCCATAAATCAGCCTTTACTTGTTCTCGTTTGCAAACGTTTCTGTTGTCAGAGTGATCTGATCTGACCTGAGGTAGCCACCAAAATCACTATTTTATTATCTCAAAATGTAATCTATTTGATTTTGTGTACATAGACATGAATTTCCATTTTTTTCTTGATGCTCAGCACGACTTTCAACGACATATTTTTTGTGCGTTTTCCTACAAATGTCCTTTTTGTCTTTTCAAATTAAAACTACTTAGTTAGCTTTAGGAACAGATTGTGGTTTAGCTTAAAATAACTACAGAAGTGGCGTAACTTAAGTATGGTAGTTATGTGACAAATAAATCAAAGTTGACTTCTGGCCTCACACGGGACACCAATAATCTCCTGCAAAAGTGGCGTAACTTAAGTACAAGTTACAAAAACGACTTATTTAGGTTATGTGACAAAATCAGCGTGAATGCAGGTTAACAGCTGTGTGATCATTAAATTTAAGATGAGGGATCAGGGTTAGAGGCGACGTATAAAGTTGTCTTCTTAACTGATCGTGACTGGGAATCCTCATATCATCGTTTTGCAAACACTCTGTTTTCTGCGTCCTCACTAAAATAATAGGTTAGCATTTTCAGGTTTGTCCACTCTAGAGACAAAAAGCAGGCGAACCCCTAGTGTCCAAAAAAATAGTTTTGGATCTGTGGCGGCGTCCAGAGATGATTCACGGCCATGTCCACCTGTAGCTCTTCTCTGTGTTCTGCTGTGTTGTGCATCAGGTTTATTGTGCCAGTGTCTGTGAAGCGTGAACTCACCTGTGAGTGTAAATGAACACTGGGACGACCTCTTGCCCTGCCCTGACAATCTGTCATCTGTCATGTTTTACAGATGTCACGTCAGTCCCGTGAGTCACGAGACTCGCTAGTCAGTGAAGTTAACGTCAACCACGACCGTTTCCTGACCCCTAACTAACTAAATGGTTGTGTTGCCTAAATGGAAGTTTATTTTGAAAGGACACTATTCATGTGAGGAGCATTTATTGACCCACTGAGCAAAGACACGTCCAAAAGACATAAATTGAACGTCTGTGTTGACTTTTTGTAAACGTCTTTTTAATGTTCAACTATTGATGTCAACCTGAGTTGCACGTCACAGACGTCCAAAAGGGGTCCTAGTCAACTTGCACTGCAGTCCACCAGACGTACAAAAGTGGGTCTGGACTGACGGACGTTATACAGACATGATTTGAACGTCTTCCTGACGTCACATGTTTGCTGGGGACATGCCGTCCCTGGTCCGTCCAAAGGTAACAAAAGAGGGGTACTCCGTGCGTTGTTTTCCGATGCCGAGGGGCGCTGATTAAGCAGCGTTATTTGACGAGTTTGTAGTGAGAACGTGTTACTTTATGTACACGAATCAATGCGTTAAATTTCATAACTGCTATAAAAGACCCACTTATACGTCCTGCATCGCTGCTGGATGTTGCTTCTGGACATCAGATACCAGGCGGTGTAGAGCACCAAAATATGACATCACAACCGCTCTAAACACAGTGTCTCTTCTGGAGGACAGACCGCGTGGAGACGCTCCGCTGCTGAAACACTTTCCAGCGGACGCTTGAACGGCGCTGACGGTGCAACCGGAACGCAACACAACGCCGCCAACGTCCAGAGAACATTTTTAAATCTCCTCTCCGTCTTCTTCCAGTTCACGCTGAATGGTTGATGTTTGAAAGGAGGGAGGAGGGCCTCCTCACCGCCCCCCACTACTCCTCCTCCTCCCTATTCTCCCCTCCTCTTCTTGCTCTTGATGCTTTGCCCCCATTGTTCTCCTGCCGTCACACACACACACACACACACACACACACACACACACACACACACACACACACACTGATACAAAACAATGCCTGAACCGTGAATGGAGCAGCCACCACAGGGAGAGTTGTAAGCTGTTGGCGCCCAGACTACTGCTGACTCTCTCTCTCTCTTTCTTTCTCTCTCTTTCTCTCTCTCTCTCTCTCTCTGTCTCTCTCTCTCTCTTTCTCTCTTTCTCTCTCTCTCTGTTCTGCTAAAATGAACCCCCAGAGAAGATAATTTCTCTGTAAACCCTCTTTAACTGGGGGATGAAATTGAGGGAGGGAGGGAAGGATGGAGGGGAGGGGCTGATGGTCTCCACGGTTGCTAGGGGCAACCATAGGGGAGTGAGCGTCCGTCCGTGCGTGAGGACTACATACAGTGTGTGTGTGCGTGCGTGCGTCCCGCCAAATCCATCCCTCACAATTGGCCGAGAGAGAGAGAGACACACGGAGAGAGAGAGAGAGAGAGAGAGACAGAGAGAGAGAGAGAGGTAGAGAGACATAGAGGATGGCTGGTAGGATTATTTAGCTCCAGCAGCAGCAGCGTCTTTTCGCCTCCAACACAACAAGCTTATTACCTTTCTCTCTCTCCACGCGCTTGGAAACGGATTTACGCGCAAAGGAAAAGGAGGTTTGTTTGGTTCATTTTATTCTTATCTTATTCTTCTCATCATCATCTCCATGCATCTGCATGCATTCATCTTCATCTTATTTATTTATGTCTCACCTCCTTTTATTCTAACATGTTTTATTCGGTGCTGGTTCGAGGCTACAGGTTTAATGGCGATTAGCTGGATGGATGGGGGTGATAGTGGCGGTGGAGGGGGCACCGGCTGGGGGTTGGGGCTTGTTTTTGTCGGTTATTTGGTTATTTGGAGGGTCTCTGGTTGGGGTGATGAACAATGAACACAATGAACGGGGGGTGCTGTTTGGCGACGGTTTGGCGATGGTGGTGCTGCTGGTGTGTGCGCAGAAAACTGCTGCTGCTGCTGCTCGGGAATATTTCCCATCAAAATATGAGACATTTTATGATTTTGTAGTTTGGCTGCGGATCAACCCCCAGCACAGTCTGCCGTCTGCTGCTGCTGGAGCAACAAATAATATCGATTCTATATGTTCTCATATTCATGTTGGGGCTCAAACAGTGTGATTATTTATTATAATAATCCTGCAGATGCTCTATTTGTTGCTCTCGTGGACACACACGCACGGTCAAATGTCTGTGTGCATGTGACATGTGTCATCTGTTCATGTGCGTGCGTGTCTCCAACATGTGTGTGTGTTTTTTTTAGCGCGTGCACTCTGGAGAATAAACATCCAAATGTGCGTAAAGTTTGCGCCTTTTATTCTAATGAGAATAACAACAACACATTCTAGAATAGAATGTTAGGGGGATACATTCGAGAATATTAAAGAATGCGCGCGCAGAGAGGGAGACTGAGAAGTGGGCCGGGGGGGGGGCG
>CAKAOI010027368.1:0-27700 GCA_916701655.1 Sebastiscus albofasciatus | reverse complement strand
CCGATTGATTAATCGTTATATATATAAAATTATATAACCGATTAATTAATCGGTTAAATGGTTAATTATTAACCTCCTTAGTCTTGGTGTCTTGATATGGTATTTTAGAGGAATTATTGATCATTGTTATCAATTCTGGAGTGGTAAAAAATGGTTAAATTCATCACCAAATCTGTGTAATAAATGATTTATTCAATCTGATTTATTACTAGAACAACTTGACAGCTGAGCAGCATCTCAAATTAATCTTCAGGTTCCCAGCTTTCAGATAATATACACCACTTCTATGTGACAACCCCCCCCCTAACCCCTAGAAAAGACACAAATGGGTCTATGGTAAAGAGAGGTGGAGTGGAAAAAGCTCAATACCAGCCAATGTGTTTGTGGAGATTGTGGTTGCCATGGTGATAAAAGTAATTAATTCAATGCACGACTGCGGTGAAGAGAGAGGTGTGATGTGTTCAAGTGACTGCACATTTACCAAGGTGTTGCTTGTAGAGCAGATAATAGAAAGTCTTAGGTGAATGAAATTGTTGTTGGTCGGGGGAGGAGCAGTCATGGAAGATGAGGTGCTGTACTCACGCCTCATTTTTTATTAAAGACATCATTCATGTGTTTGTCGTTCAGATCTTCATCAAAGATATAATCCATCAGTGAAACGCAATAAAGGGCCTGTAGTGTCCCTCGACAATTATGTGACTAGTCACTGTTCCAGCTAAATATTAAAATAGTGTTGTCCTGTAAAAAAAAGCAAACATTTATTATTTTTGTAGAGACAAAAAGCTCCTTTATGGGGGGGGGGATCGCAGTTTTAGTCTGGAAGCAGGGCTGAAACAGAGAGAAAAAGATGCTCAATGTGGACGTACTCTGTCCAGTGTCTTTGTACGTGTGAGCATGTGCAAGATGAAGACTATAGACGAAGTAACACCATGATAGCAGAGCTGCAGGATGAAAAAAAAGATCATTCCACATAGAGATGTGTCTTTGCATTCAAAATAGTTCTATTAAAAACTGAAACCCTTTTCAGTCTGACACAAAGATCAAATAAATCACTGCTAAACATTTGACTGTAAGAAATACTTGATACCTGAAGCACTCAAAGTTGACATTTTTATGCTTGACCAGATTCTTAGTCATGATCAGCCACTCATACTCGGACCAGAGATTCTGAATTGCATCGTTAATTTCACTTCTGTGAATGATTTAGCCAAAGTTGTGCTCTAATGTTTGTATTAACCTGTGAAGCCCCAAACCTCTCCCTCCAAAGAAAACACCTGAAATAAACCCAGACTAGCTCCTCAACCATAACGCTTAGATGCATATATCTGGGCTCCTTTGAAAGGTAAGAAGCTAAGGAATATGAATCCATGGTGAGTAAACTAAACTATATTACCATGGAGAGTACAATGGAGATGCAATAAATGCCAAAATGTAGTATGTAGTATGTAGTATGAGAACAAAAGCAAAGTCTCCAGTATGCCAAAAATATCTGGATGTCGTACTGATTTGGAAAAAGAATCTCCAGTCTGCATCGGACCAGTCTACCTCGCCTACTGTATCCCACAATGCAAAGCGCTGGACCGCTACGGTTACAACAACAGCAGCCAAAAAATTCACTTCTGAAAGTTTTTGAGGTGAGAAATCAACTGTGAAGATATTTAATATCGGCAGTTTTACAAAGTTAGATGGCGAATCGAACATTTGCTCTACCGTTGTCGGAGTTTAGAAGCTCCACAAACTCTCACAGACCGGCTACAGAGCAGCAGAATGGTGAGGGAAGAAGAGAGGGAAGAGGAGAGAGAAAGATCCTCCTCTGACAGGTCAGAGAGATTCCTGCTGAGACAACAAGACCCTTTTTAATATGTCTCTAATATCTGGAGGGAGATCAGTCCTCTGTTTAGTTTGTGTTACTGAAAAAGCAGTTAGAGTAATGTAACTTTACCTGATGGAGTGATTTTGTGAACAGTACTCTTCATGTTCAGAAGAGGAGATTTGCCCCACTGATGTTTTATTTCTGCGTGGAGAGAAGTTTCTGTGAAGTTGCGTCTCTGCGTGTGTTTCGTAATTTAAAAATCCCTTTCAGTTAGTTATTTGTGCTCGTTGGACGGACTTGACAGCAGCTACATCTACAGGGGAGAAGTGTTCCTCAAAAGGTTTGTGAAGTTCCGAGGCGTCCTGGTTGCAGATGAAGTGAGGCTGTGATGTGAGCTGGGTGACAGTTCAGTCACTTCAGTTGGAAACTGTTGTTTCATTCAGGACAGGCATTGGAAATGTGAAACAGAGGCGCTCTTCCAGATCCCAGGGAAAGCAAACCACTGAACATTTTGATTCTTATTCAAGTGCCTCATGTCGAACTTGGATTTGTTTTTATATTTGTGGAGCCTGAAGACAGGACTTTGTTCCAAACTGTCACAGACACCTCACTTCTCTCAGGGGACGATGCTTTTCTAAGCGCTTGAAGATGTACACTATTTGCGTTATTGAAATTGTATTCCCCTCATCCAGGTTTTAGATGGTATTCTGTGAAGTGGAGCCCTATTGAAATGATGTCATCACAGTTTGACTTTGTTCGCTCCCCCCCCCCCCCCAACTCTCAAGAAAAAACCCTTCCTATCTTGTCTTATGAGAACACTGCTCTTCATCAGGGTCCAAAATTCACTTTCCGACTCCCTGACCAAGGGGACGGGTCGATGGAAACATGTTTTTACTGGACAAAATAATACATTGCCTTTTTGTGTCACATATACATTTGTTTCAGTACATTTCATTGAAATAATAAGGTATTATTTTGAATACAAACTTGGAGAAGAGGCCAGAGCAAAATAATCTAAATATATTGACGGTTTGTCAATTGGCTTGGGCGCTATCCTTCCTGACATTTCACCGAGTATAGGCTACTATACGGTATATATATACGGTGTATATATATACGGTATAAAGCTGAACAAAACCCGGAAGAGTGGCTCGTCACTAAATGAGAAAAGCTGGTCCACCTTAAAGGTCAGCCCACCTTAAGTGAGCCTGGGCCGTTGTCGTAGCTAGACAGAACATTAAAGGAGCCAGTATTTAGTATGCCATCTCCGTAATGTGAAGGCTCTGACACGCCAAGCTGACGGTCGGCCGTCGGCCAACTTAGGGCCGCCAGTGAGCGTCTGTCGGCCTAGTTGTTGTGGTGTGTCCAGCACCGTTGGCTCTAGTCTGCCCGTGTCGGAGGCTTTTTGGCCGATTCAACATGTTGCACGGTGGCAGAGCCCGTCGCTGAGGGAAATCATTCTCATTGGCTGTTCAGCTTCAGCAAATCAGTGCATGAGAAGAGAAATGGAAGTGAGGAAAGGCAAGCCACTGAGTAAAGTCAACAGTGAGAAGACTCTCCTCATTTTTCATCTTCATCCAACACACGGATATTTTCACAGCGACATGAGCATCTGGAATGAAGCTAAGTGGTGAGCGAGAGTGGAAATGGTCGGCACAAGCTGCTTTATTTCATGTACGTATCATAACAACGGCTCGTGTATCCAGAGTTTTCTGGTTTCCCTTTTTGAATGACGACTAAAGACTACCGCCACATGCTGGTATGGAGAGGTATTTCATCTCACAGGCTCACAACCTACGCGGTAGTCGGCCGTCGGCTGTAGTCTTTGCGATGTGTTCTGACTCTGGTTCTGGTAGAGACGAGCTGGATATTGTTGTTGGTGACTTTAGACGTAATTCATTCATTTAACTTTTATTTAAATCTCGAGGAATCATTGAGGACATTCCCTCATTTTCAGTTGATGTCCAGAGTACAGTTAAATCTGAATAAATACACACACACACACACACACACACACACACACACACACACACACACACACACACACACACACACACACAAATAATTAACAAGAAAACAAACAGACAAAATCTGAACACAGTTGTAATCAGTTACATTGAAGAGTAGACTAGTTGGTTAACATGGTTTTAAATTGAACTATTAGTTCAGTTGTGTTATAATATCAGTAATATGTAATGTGATATATGATACAGGCTTTATAAATCAATCAATAGAAAGCAGTAGCGGTCACATGTTGCTGTTAGAGAAGCCCAGTGTAATGGAATGGAATGGAACTTCATATGAGTTCTGTGTTAATCCATACAGACACAGCATAGACGGTGTACACTTATCAGAGTTGAATAGTTGAATTTAAGTTTTGCTAGTTTTATTCATTTTTACACTTTATAAAACTTCAGAGAGGTATTGTTTATTTATGAAACAATATCTCTGGAGCCTACATTTCTTATGATGCAGCTCCATAGTATTGTTTTTAATAACCCCCCTCATCTTTCAAACTGGATTTCTCCAGTTTGTAACGCAGACCTTAATAATTGCATTCATTTTAAACTTCAGTATTCCAAAACGTGTAGATATTAAATTTGGCTTCAGGTTGTCATCGTGTGACTAAGAGGACATGATTATTATTCCTTGGGATTATTATTCCTTGTCTGTTAAATTTGGCTCTGTTGTTAATTGTCACTTGTCATTTGTCAGAGGTTGGACTCGGAGGAGCCGTCGTTGTGGCTAACTTCAGGGCTAACTTCAGGGCTAACTTCAGGGCTAACTTCAGGGCTAACTTCAGGGCTAACTTCAGGGCTAACTTCAGGGCTAACTTCAGGGCTAACTTCAGGGCTAACCCCTGCAATGTAATCTGCTGGTGACAAGCAGGACCCAGGAATTTGGCCAGGGAGTTGTAGCATTTCTTAACCGACAGCTCACACCAACTGTCGCTAACGTTAAGACAACACAACCTACGCACTGAGTCAGTCCTTGAAGAAGTTTGCTACTCGTATAACACATTTTAGTTTAAAACCATCTTAAAGATACAGAACTCTCTGATGATTAGGCCCTTCGGGGAGTCAACTTAGGCCCGGCGGGCTGCCAGACTTGCGATCCACTGGCGGAAAGCCTGAGGATCAAAAATAAATTAGGGAACATTTCTGCATTTTAATTTAGTCACAAAACCACCAAAGAGACTATTGATGAAGCAGTTTTATTAAGCCCATTTTGAATGCCTTCTTAATTCCATGTCTACCTTCCTGACCGGCAACAACATCTTAGACCTACTTAAAGGGTGTACATCCTTTTATTTTGAAAGGGTTGCTCCCCATTAATCTGTGAACATTTCCACAAATCAAATTACACCAATGTTCTCTGCTGTAGAAAATAACTCTGTGTCAACACATTTTGGCATCAATGGGGAGATATCAGAGCCTTTTACCATTCCCTGAGTCATTTCTGTAATTACCACTGTGTACAGTAAAGCTGACCAGACATAAACATGGCATCTCTTCTAATTATGTGTCGCACAAGCTGCCAGTAATCGGGCTTCAGTCAACTGCCCACAACACTCTCAGGTTTACCACCCAGGTGATGTGTAATGCTTTGTGATGTGTAATCTGTGTTTTGATCCTCGCTGATAATGAGCCACACCTGTATGTCAGGTAGATACAGGTTACAGACCAGCTCATCTGTCAGTGATGAAGAAACCTTAATGATACTACAGAAATATACATGTCTAATGAGATTACCTTCTAGACACAACCCGTGTATACCTCTACTCTTGAGTAGCTTACCTACCTCTGATTCCAATGAACTGAAAACCTAGCAGCAGTAACTACAGAACCCAGTAACCGCAGCGAAAAGCTCACAGCACAGTTTGTCTGAATGGAGCTGGGAGGATTGGCTCTCTGGTTTTCTCTGCAGCACTTCGTTCTCTTCTCCTCTCTCTGCTGCATAGAGCCTGAGCACTGAATGCTTGATAATTCAATTACTGCCTTGGACATTTCAAGGCTGCGAGTGTGTGTTCGCCCAGGTTTGTGTGACTTTATGTTTTTTTTGCAAAGAGGTTGTGGAATTTAATTGCAATCGATTTGTGCAATGCGAAACCATTGTCTTTTGCCGCTTCTCTTTCCCATCTGCCTTCTGCTGTGAGTCAATGTATTAGATTAAACCTGATCCTCTCTTTTCATTTGAAGCATCTCCTGGGGGCTTCCTTCCTCCATGCTGTGCTGTAGCCACGTAAAGCTGCAGTGGGTAGACACGGAGCGAACCGTTATAAAACGGTCACTACATCCTGACAGTAGTGCATGAGACAGGTAATCTGAAAAACAATCATGTGCCCAGCTGGAGTCTGCCGTCTCTGAGCAGCTGTCCATCACTCGTGAACTCCGATCAAACGAGGCAGCGCTGATCAAATATGAGTTGAAAACATGCCTGTTCAGAATGGTGTGGTGGTGCTGCTTGCAGCTTTTTCAAGAACTGCTCATACGAACAACTTCACGCTCGACACTGCCTTACCTTGGGTCCTGAGCAATACACCTGCCATGACGTAGTTGCTTAAAGCACCCAATTTGTGACTACTGATGGTCAGAAACACCGGTGAAATACACTCTGGTTCATAGGAAAAAACACTAGGGGCAGACTACCATTAAACAAGGCAGGCAAATGCTTGGGGCCCCAACTAAAAGAGCCCCTGACAGCTATAGATGTACTATGATGTCTAGATATGAAAAATAATGAATTATGTTACTATTCTAAGTCATTGTACCCCCGAAATGACTTACCAACGGCCCCAAAGCACTTAAAGAATATGCATCTCGGAGGTAACAGGCTAATAGGCGTATTAGTCGCTTGCTTTTACATCACTACTGTGGTTATAAAGTGGAGCATAGATTAAAGAGGTATTTTGCTGGCGGTAACGTTATTCGTGTTATAAGTTAGTATCAAGTCTGACACCAAGGAAATACCGTCTTACTCACGGAGGAAACGCACACACACACGGTCACACCAGTGAAACACCCTCTGGTTGGATTCTGCTTCCAGTTGGCTAACCGCTATGTGGACTCACGGAAAGTGAAGAGGAGTCCAGCTGTAAAGTGAACAGCAGTCAATGAGCCACGGCTGTTCGGAACGTTTGCTTGGCTTCCGGTAGGCTCCCGGTATTGCTGCTTGCAGCGTTGTCAATCGACACTGCACCTCCTTGGGTCCCCAGCAACACACCCGCCAAGTGTGAAGTTGATCGGACGAACGGTTCTTGAGGTATGCGGATAACGCACAGAGGAACAGACGGACAGAGATTCCTTGCTTTAGAGTTGGATGCTGTATCAGATACTTTGTGGATGTGCTTTACTCATGCATGGTTTCTCATCTTAATTTTGTATCATGCAGCGCAACACGATGCAGTTCATCATTGTGCTTTGCGTTTCATTACAGTGTCCTCATAGCAACAAGAAGATGACTAGATCCTATCATTTGAATTTCTTAAGGTATCCGGCAGAAGCGGCCTCAATACCTCACTTCTCTTCTCTAATATAAAAACAGATCTCAGGCCTGTTTAACTGTAGTTACCCCTTGGGGAAACACTGAACCTGGACAGACTGTCTTCCACTACTTTGTACTTTTTTGAAATGGAATGGATTACAGAGGATTTTAAAACTTGAATGTGTTCTTCACACTGGCGGATTTTAACCAACTTTTAACTTCCAACGTGTCCATGATTGGGTCTTAGGCTGAATTAGAGCTTCAACAATTAATAGATTAATCCATTCGCTGTCAACTATTACATTAATTGAAAACTATTTTGTTATTGGTTAATCGGTCTGAGTAATGCTTTAAGAAAAAAAGTCTAAATTCTCTGATTCCAGCTACTTAAATGTGAATATGTTCTGGTTTATGTTCTGGACATTTGAGGACGTCATCTTGGGCTTTGGGAAACACTGATCTACATTTTTCATCATTTTCTGACATTTTATAGACCAAACAACAGTTGCCGCCCTAGGCTGAACTTCCTTTTGTTGTGTCTGGCTATGTTTGTCTTTCTTTTCATCTGTTGTACTCTCTTGCAAAAGGGATCTTGATCTTGATGAGACTCTGAGTAAATAAAAGCTGTATAATTGTTTCTGTCGTGATACCTCGTCTCAGGGTATCTTCCGATACAATACCAGAGCACTACGATCTGAGTCCACAGACAACTTTTGAATGCCAATGCCAGTTTTGCTTAATAAACCTTTTTCACAGCAGACTGGTGAAACATATTTAAACTAGAACTTGGAGAGCGTAGACCTCCGCCCCCCCGCTCCGTTCAGTTTGCGCCATTATCCACGTGTATTTTAGTTAATGTTGCGATCAGCTGTACGTAGCGGAGCATCGTAAAACACTTCATTCAAACTGGACAGAAACAAAGTAAAACTCACCAAACCGTCATCGTTACTCTTTCCAACAATCACCAAATGTGCTTTGGTTGAACTCAACTGTAATTGGTGAACCCCACCCCTCCAAAAGATTTCATTCAAATCCATCGTGGACTTTTGGAGTAGTCCTCCAAATGGACAAACCAACAAACCAAGGCCGGTGAAAACAACCTCCTTGCTAGACCTTGAGGTAACAAATGATCAACCCCCCTCAAGGAATCAAATTCAAGAATTTTGTTTTGCAGAGCACAATTTCATACAAATGCAAACATAGACACACTCAGATCAGATCCCCCAGACCTTATTTGTAGACCCAACACCACCATATCCTTTACAAATCCTTCCTGTCAGCAGGACACTGAAAAAAACATCCCATCTCTTCTCCAGTGCAAACCCAGAGCCCCGTTCACAGCAGAAGGTGATTTGCATGAACTTCGGACGTGCTAACACATAGCTTCCAGAATAATATATTCACCCTGTCGCTGTAAGCACACACCGTTTCAGTCTCACACCAGGCTCGGATGCAAACATAACCACAGCCAGGCGGATTACACTGAATTCATTTCATGCTTGTATCTTGAAATATTGACTTGTACTGTCCACAGCTTGTAGATTTCTTTTCCTTTATTTGTTCTTGACACTCAGCATTTTCCCTTCTATTGTTGTAAGAATGAGGGGGTCAGAGAAGGGGAGAAGAGGAGGTAAAAAGAAAAGGGGATGAGGGAGGGAGGATGTTAAGAAGGAGGGAGCACTAGGCGAGGAAGAGAGAGGAGGGGTGGATGGATGGATTAATGTGGTTCAGCCCCTGCTGACGGGCGCCTTTTGTAATCTATTGTTCCTCTGTTGCCTGGCTACTACACAGCCAACAATGCACAGTGCGCAACGTGGCTATAAAACAGTGTTCCGTGGATCAATGGGGTGGGAATGAAGCTGTAAGGGTCCAGCATAGACTGAACCACCAGATAGCGCTGCAGTTGATTTGCATTCACCTGTATGTTGACTCCAAAATTAGACATCGCAGACAAACTCTGGGCCACATATTAAGAAGTGACGGGTCCAAAAGAAGTTCTGATGCCGTGGCTTCTTTTAACAAAAAACAGAATTAGTTCTGAAACTGAAATTTGACTTAATCAAAGAATCCACTCATTCTCTGGTTCCATTCATTCCATTCTCAGAAAACCATTCACACCTACGGGCAGAAAACCCACGCTAACACGGGGAGAACTCCACACAGAAGGACCCCAAGTCGTGTTTGGACCTTCGACCCTCTTGCTGTGAGGCGACAGTGCTAACCACTGCACCACCATGCAGCCCCGCATGAATCAATGAATTAATTGAAATAAATCGTTAAAGTACATACGGGCTAAGAACATTATGATAGAAGTATATGATGGCCATTCCCATGCTCACTTATATCTAAATTGTAGCAGCAATTTGTGGGTTGATACCATTTGTTACACAGATTTGGTGCTAAATTTAACAATTTTTTTACCATTCCATAATTTATAAAAATGATCAATAATCCCTCCAGAATACCACATTAAGACACCAAGACCTTGATGAACACCAGAGAAAACGACATGCCTTGAATTGGTATCAAAAACTTTTGACATTTTTAGGTTTCTGCAAGAATTGTATTTTTCGGCAATTGGATGGCGAGCACTTGTGTTGTATAATCTGCTCAGAAAACCCCCTTATTGTCAATCTAGAGAGGAAAGTCATCCATCCTCTGAATGCTCTAGGTCTCTAGTCTGATCCATCCATCCTCTGAATGCTCTAGGTCTCTAGTTTGATCCATCCATCCTCTGAATGCTCTAGGTCTCTAGTTTGATCCATCCATCCTCTGAATGCTCTAGGTCTCTAGTTTGTGGCTCCAATTTATTTTGACCGCACAAACCAGTCTGGACCTGTCCATGCGGCCACTATGCTACAAATGGTGAAATGCTTATTTTTTCCAGAACCAGTGCGCTTGTAAGCTGCGAAGTGTTCAGAGTCTAGAGTCTAACTGTAGAAAAATGCCTAAAAAAGGTGGAGAGTCATTCTCTGAATTATTTGAAATTCTCTGGATTAGACTTCAAGAATGAACAACTGGCCTTCTTTCCCCATTCTTCACACTCTCATTCTTTCTCACTAGTCTATTTCACAGCTTAGTGAACTTAAAGTATGGGGGGGGGTAAGGCTCATTCTGGCTCGCTGTAAGCTTTAGGGCTCCAGAATACTTGGTTCAAAATGGAATGCAGCATGTTTTCAAAGGCTGCCAAATGTGGTGCTGGGTACATACACCAGGTCAATTGCTGTGGGTGGAGGTCTGACCTGTGTGGTGGAAATTGACTGAATAAGGGAGAACAACAAAGAGAAATGTATCTTTGTATATTTATTAAGCTTAAGGTTATACACTAAATGATCATTTTTTCCTCTACAACCTGCACCACCAGGTGGAGGTGATGAATTACGTTGAAGATGAGAACGCAAGAAATCCCAACAGTGAAACTCAAACAAATTGTGCTTGCCTTCCTTCTGGGATAGAGATTTGTGAAGGGCTAAGTGCTGATCTATCAAATACCTGCTATGTAGCATTCCAAAAGCATTTTCATTTCTTGTTCAGCAGTCAGATTTGTGTTGTTCCCTTTTCCTTGATAATGACTCCAGTTGTGTTGGAAGACATTTTTTGTGTGTTTTACAAACGCACTCAATAGGGCTGTCACGATTTTGATCCTAAATTGGTAAATGGATCGAAATTGTCTTCCGATGTCCACCATTGAAATCAAAAGTGGCTCTCGGTTCTGGCCATGAGCTTTGTTGCACCCCTCGGCCGGACCTCGCCATTCCCCGGGGCCGTTAATCGTACAGTACTAGACTAATTGTATTTAGTTCATTGTGCGAACGACAGTGATTCGTATCTACTGTAGGTTGCCAAAGCGATCAAAAATTTTGTCCAGGGTTAGCAGTTCTGGCAATGTAATCGGTGTATGCCCGCGTTGGATCCCCGGGTCACATGTCGATGTGTCCTTGAGCAAGACACTTAACACCAAATAGCTCCCGAAGGCATAGCCATCAGTGTGTGAATGAGTATTTAGATTAGATCCTGATGGGCAAAGTTGGCACCTTAGCAGCCTCTGCCATCAGTGTATGAATGTGTGTGTGAATGGGTGAATGCTGACATGTAGTGTAAAGAGCTTTGAGTGGTCAGAAGACTAGAAAAGCGCTATATAAATGCAAGTCCATTTACCATTTAGCTTTGGCACGGTCTGAATCTGCAGTGGGAGGCTGCCTGAACGCTGTGGGGAGAAGAACTCGCAGACGAGTCTGATTTTGTTTCGTTCCGCTAATCACATTTCCCCACTGTGGGACTAATAAAGGAATATCTTAATCAACACATTCAGGTGATGCCGTCGTAAATGTAATGTTTGAAGTGTATCCACCGCTATACCCGTACTTCAGTTTAATAGTGTCGGCATACACTTTGAAATAAATGGTTGTCCATTGAACTTGATTAACCCGGCTAAACCAACTACAGCTGACTGAATTTAGCCCACGCTAGACAGGAGTGTCCGCCTCTGACTCTACAGGTACACAAATCACTTTTGCTCCACATTTCACAGAGGTATGTGGTGCAAAAGTGAGAGCACACAGAACTTGTCATTTGTGAGCAAAAAGACAGTATTGTAGACTCGTAGCGGCAGATTGGAGCAGTCATACTTATTGACTTGTGTTTGTGCTTTAAAAATATCCAAGAAAAACCTGTATTTGTGAGAAAATACTGTACAGATGTGCAGCTCTCATTGCATGAATTCACATATTGATTTGCAGATGTGCAAACTTTGTCCGTTCCTTCACATTGTTCTGTTACGGGAGTGTGAATGTGTTGTGCATCATATTCACTGCAAAAATGTGAGCGTACAGGTTTCTCAATTTGTGATTTGTAGAATAGGATTTGTGCACCTGCAATGAAGAATTTGAGAAGGTGTAACTGTCGTGTTGTGAATGTGGGAGAGAAAAATATTCTACAAGTTTGCAACTCCTAAAGCATTTTTTCTCTGTGACGAATTTACTCATACACGTGTGACTATTTTCTACAACTACAAATTCTACTGTCACAGGTGCTCAGGTGTTTTGCTCCAATAATACTTTAATACAAAGAGAGCTGAGAGCCTGTCCAGATTGAAAATAACAGTTAACCCAAGTGTACAATATTTTTCTCAATTTCCTGTAGTGGCATCTGCATGCAGATAGTTTGGGTTTTATTATGCCTCTGCACCGGCGACAGCCGTGGCCGGAGGCTTTATGTTTTCCATCCGTACCATTCTCGTGAAGGCAATATCTCACGGACGCCTGGAGGGAAGTTCTTTTAAATTTTCCAGAGCCCAAGACTACGTCTTCAGATGTCTTTTTTTTTTTGGTCTTACCAATTTATCATTTTAGAGTGATACCAAACAGACACAATGTCCCTCCTTGTTACTCTGGATGATCCACAGCTTTCCATAAGAACTATCTGAACTTGAAAACTGTTGACAATTTGATTTTCTATTGGTTTGGTTTCTATTCTTGCCATTTTTCTATGCTGTGAACACCAATGAAACTCCAATCAGAGATTGCTATCTGAAAGTATCCTCATATCCAGGAACCATAAGAAACAACACGCTGTACACGTACACTGCAGCTGACGCACTAATCTTATCAGTTAACGGTTTATAATCGGTTAACGAGGGTCGGTTATTGGTTTTAAAAAAAAATTACAAATTAGCATCCCTAGTCTTTAGTGTTCTCTCTGGTGTTGTACAGAGTTCTAGTGTTCTCCCTGGTGTTTTACAGAGTTATGTGCAGTTGCTTCATGTGTAGAAGTGCTCTCATTGGCCGTCCACACAGAGAGACACTAGCTGTGCTGCTGAGAGGAAGACTGCAGTCTTCTAACGGGGTTGTGAGTGTATTATTATTTGGATTGTTGTTCAGTGGTTTTATAAAAGCAATCAGTTTGTTGGGAGACTACTACTGGGCATTGGATTTGGAAATCTCTGCAGGTGACTGCTTTTTAATAAAATGTTCCTCAAACTCTGCCGCTCAGACAAAACAAGCTGCACTTCGGCTAACTTCATTATGGAAGAGAAGAGGAAGGAGGAATGATTGCCCTATTTTCTAACAGAAATGATGGGTTTGTTTGTCTGTCGCTGACTCATCTGTGTTGTTGAAAAACCAACAACTGTCTGTCTGCATCTAAAGACCCGTCAGTCTGGTTGGCTTTTTCTCTTCTACACACTGACTGATTCACAATCTGCTGGAAGAGCCCTAATCCGATCCAACCTTCATCAGTCATCACCACAAACTGCATGTCAGAACCTGTGTGTGACCACTTTGTGTCGTTAATGTTCCCTATGGCTTTATTCAGAAATGACTGGACCATTAGAATACACACATTGTGGTTAGATTGCCGAATGGGTACTTCCTGTTTACCTGGCGATCATTGAGACGCAGGATCAAATGATTGTCACCTTGAGAACTTTCTTGTAAAATCCTGTCACATAAACTTCTGATAAGCCTTCAAACTCATGGATGTGTTGTGGATCATATGTCATCCTCTCACTACTACCTGACACAGCACAGTAAGGGTAACGCAGTCTGAACACCCGCTAACAAATTCAAACACCATTCATAAAATCAGAACCTACAAAGATATGACGCTCCGGGTAGGCTCGCCACGATAGTCGGTGTTACCGGTGTTACACGCTGGTCGGCCACACACCGATTACATTACGTACCCACCGTCTTTTTTTTTGACAGAAATAAAACCTGTTAAGTTTATTCTGGCGTATCGGCGCCGGGTGGAAACCTGCAGCCTTGCAGCGAAAGCTGGACCAGAGAGGCCAGACACACAGTAACCTGACGGTAAAGATGGAAGCGCGCTACACATATTGACCGTCATCTTTTCTTGTGAAATGCCCGGTGTTATCCTTTTCATCAGCTACGTCAGTAAGTCACTGATTATGGCAGTCAAAAGCAGAAGACTACCACTTCCTGTTAGCAGGTTCCCTGTAATACATACTATGACCAAGACTCCAGGAAGAGCGCTGGGCGTTGATCCCAACTTTCATAGTGGCCAAACGGCGGTACTGCAACTTCCATGTCCATCACATGATGCCTATGTACTATTTGATTGGGTCTGAAAATACTTTTTCCCATAGACTTCCATTGGGAAAGAGACGTTTGTAACTCAGCGGATCATTTTTTTGAGGTGAATCAACTTCCCAGTATGAACACTCCAATAGTCCTTATTTACATCATTAGGTCCTAAAAGTTGTAAAACGCACTAATAGCTGAATCCAGAGTTATTTCCCTTCCTACATTCATGTGAATGAAACCCAAACCGAGGCTGTGTGACTGACCGGACGCTACTGCGCATGTTCCATGTGCCCAAGATCCGGGAACTTTTCCAGACGGAAGTTGAGCCATTTAGGCTTCATGCTCCACTGAGACACTCTCATAGGAAGGAACGGGGTCCTGCTTCCAACGCTGGATCCAGTTCTCTTAATACATCCATGACTATGACACATGGAACATTTCAGTTGTTTTGTAGTCTAGACATCTGGCACAGTGCTGTGTGTGTGTTTGTTTGTGTGTGTGTGTGAGGGGGGGCGTGTGTGGGTGTGTCACAGACATATCTGACTTATCTGTCCTGTGGCTGAGTCAGAGGAGACAAGTGTCAGCTGGCTTTTATTTAGCTGTCTACTGTTATCCACTATTTGATCTGCCTTCTTTTTCCTTCTCCACAACTTGCAAAACACACATACACACACACACACACACACACACACACACACACACACACACACACACACACACCTCGGTGGAGCAGATGGCCACTGTGTGTGTTTGTTTGCGCTCAGATGATCATTCATATGCACGGTGAAAATTAACATACTAACAAGCTGCCTGCGCGTATGTGTGTGAGTGTGTCAATCCTTGATTACCACTGTGGTCGTGGGACAGGAGCTGAGTCCGTGCCCGTGTGTTAATAACATAGGCTCCACTGGCCACGACCGAGGCATGAAGAGGCAACCCGCTGTCTCATAAAAGATATGGCATCTTTACAACTCCTTCCCCCTCAGGGCGAAAGAGGAAAACAGGGATGGACAGAAGGTAGAGGTGTAACGATTAGTTTTTTTACAACAATGTATCACTTTCCGTGGTTCCGATACGATTCAAGGACGATATTTGGTTCATCTAGTTCGATATTCAATCAGTGTGACTGTGAAATAAATAGCTGGATGCTGGACAGTGCAGGTCAGGATTCCTCAAAGTTTTTTCTTGTAAGGGAATCAGGGATAAATTAATTATGGATACAAACAAATAAACACAACGATTAATGGCAAATACATACATCTTTTATTTGAAAATAATAAAAAGTGCAACTTTAGGACCCGCTTTTTCAGATCGCAAGATACAAGACCAATATTTAACAAAAAATAAAATAAAACAACTTCTATTCAAGTTAAATGAACAGTGGTTTAACCTGCTGCTTCTGTTCTCATTGTCAAAGCAAAAAGTAGAGCAATAATATTTTATAAAAAAATAAAGTGTAAATGGCGTTTCCGTAGATGCGTGGAAAGATTGGTCGTGTTGCCGTTGTATTTTATCTGGCCTTTGCATATTCTGCAAACAGCGAGCGATTTATCAAGGACATCTGCCTTTTTGCAAAAGACGAAATGTTTCCATACCTTGGACCTCAAACACGGCTTGAAAATCTCTCACTCGTCTGACTATTCTTCGCTATTGGCCATGCTTCGTTTTGTTGTCGTCTTTCTGAGATGCGCTGCTGGCTCATGTCGATGACGTCATACACAGGGAACGTGAACCGGAGTAACGTTTAACATTTCTTTACTATTAAAAGTGCTAAAAAAGACATCAATATAGTGTTTGTCGTGCTTAAATACAAGGTGCAAATTCTTTGTATCGATACGATTATTTACCTTGCAAATCGATTTTAGATCGATATACGTCCCCCCGTGAAGGACAACTTGCCGAGTACCTATCAATGTAGTTGGATCGTAGGAATATAAATCGATACATCAATGTAGTAGATGAATCGTTGCACCCATAACAGAAAGGAAGAGGGATGAATTAGAAAGATGGAGAGAAGTTCAAGAAATGTCCCAAAATGGAGGAAAGGTTGAGGGGGGGTCGATAGACGGAGAGAGGACGAGGTGAAGAGAAGAACGATAACAGAGGAGCGGTTTTAAAAAAGAGGCACTAAAGTGATCGTGAAAGAAGAAGAGAGGCAGCTAGAAGGGCAGAAAGAAAGAGGTAGAGGAGAAGACGAAAGAGAGAGAAAGAACCACTACGATGGTAGCATAAAAAGGCTGCTCCGACTTTTTACACGCTCGAGGCAGAGATGGTCTTAAAAGACATCGAAATGAACAAAGCTCAGTGTGTGTGTGTTTGTGTGCTTGCCCTCAAGCTTTTGGCCACTAATGGGCAGCAAAGTCTTTGTTCCTGAGCAACATGGTTTTTTGAGTAGTGGTGCACACACACGCACACACACACACACACACACACACACACACACACGATTCTCCACTCTTTGTAAACAACAGCCTGTGTAGCTACCCTAGGTAACTTTTGGAGTTCATGTTTGTGCATCTTTTCGTCTGTGTGTATTTTGTATATCAGCTTCTGGTGGTTGATTGCGATTGCTCCGAGTCAGATTGTTGCAGGTCATTGGCTAACAGTTGCCCAGGGAGACAAGTCGGCGGGCCGCGATTGGCGGATGATCCTAACTCAGTCTGACAGCCTTGTTAGTGCAACCTGATTGGTCAATTAGTAACATCACTTACTCTGAAATCCCTGGAGAGAGAGAGAGAGAGAGAGAGAGAAAAAGAGAGAAACAGAAAACAGCAGCGATGTCAGTTTATTCTAGTTTCTCTAAGCTGATTGAATTCAATCAAATGCTTTAAAACAACTTTTCTGCTTTGTGTTTGTCTCACAGTAAGTGAAGTGTTTATTGGGAGGAGGAGGGAGGTTGACAGAGATGGGGTGAGGTGGGGGGTGCAGTGGGGGAGGAGATGGTAGAGGGTCAGGGGGGGTCTGTTGTGGAGACAGATCCAATCTTTCTATAAATTATGAATGTGTTCCGGAGGAAAGCATTCAATAAGCAAATGCCACATGGTACTGAGTCAAGGAATCCAACTGTGTGTGTGTGTGTGTGTGTGTGTGTGTGTGTGTGCGCCCACATGCTTGTGTGCAGACATGCTCAATGCACCCATATGATTTGTTGCCTAGACTAGCAACAACTAACAAATGACATGCAACAGAAAATATGTGGTATTTGTTATTTGTTTGGACTTGTTTGAATGTACTTGTGATTTTAAAGGTAGGGTCGGTAATGCTGAGAAACTAGCAAGAGTATACACGTGATTTTAAAAATGATCCAAGCCCAGTGTTGCAAACTCTTTTCCAATGAAAGTAGCTAGCAGCACTACTAGCTCTAAAAGTCCTTTAATCTAGAGAGGAAGTCTCCAAGTCCCTTCAGGCCTCCCTCCAAAGCCACTCCCCCGCTATTATCATTATGAACGTAAACAACGAACATGGCTATTGTTAGTACTCACAGCTGTCAAGCTAGCAGCTTGTGGAAGACGCAATGTGTGCACGGGCAGAGTGTTCGCAGGCAGGCCGGCCGTCCAATCAAGTCAAGTCAAGTCAAGTCAATTTTATTTGTATAGCCCAATATTACAAATCACAAATTTGCCTCAGAGAGCTTTGCAATGTGTACAGGATACAACACCCGCTGTCCTTTACAGTAAGACCGTCTCGTCAGATGAGGAAAAACTTCACCAAAAGAACCTTTTAACAGGAAAAAAATGGAAGAAACTTCAGGAAGAGCAACAGAGGAGGGATCTCTCTTTCAGGATGGACAGACGTGCAATAGATGTCTAATAGATGTGTTATCTCTTATATTATTGAGTAAGAATATTTGAAAGCAAGTGAAAATCAGATTAAAACTATCAGGAATACAAAAATCAGGGTGAAATTCAGTTTTCAAAAATACCATTTACGACACAAACAATCTGGAATTTATTATATATATATATATATATATATATATATATATATATACTGTATGTATATTCTCTTCACTTTCTTGTACCGGATGATTTGTACGTGGTACAAGAACGACCTCATTTAGCATCTTATTGCAGCAGGAAAGACAAATACAGTGGGTATTTTCTGTTAAAATCTGTCAAAAACAACAACATTGAGCTTTAGGTGTACATATCTTTAGGGCTGTAAGTAACGATTATTTTCAGTGTAGATTAATCTGTTGATTATTTTCTCAATTAATCCATAAATTGTTTCGTCTATAAAATGTCAGAAAATGCCAAAAGCCCAAGATGACGTCCTCTAATGTCTTGTTTTGTCCACAACTCAAAGATATTCAGTTTACTGTCATAGAGGAGTAAAGAAACCAGAAAATATTCACATTTAACAAGCTGGAATCAGAGAAGATTGACTTTGTTTTTCTTAAAAAATTACTCAAACCGGTTAGTCGATTATCAAAATAATTGGCGATTAATTTAATAGTTGACAACTAATCGATTAATTGTTTGTTAGTTACAGAGAGGCTGAACAACGGCGGTGTATTTGTGTTTGACTGAACGTGCGTGGATAAAGCATTTCCAATCCACCTCTCTGTTTCTGCTCATCTTTTCCATCTGTATTGTAACCCAAACCTCTTCTCTGGCAGCCGAGACAGAATGACCACTGCTGTGTTTATGTCTGGCAATGCTGCTAGTAATAAAGTTGTGTTGTTTTGAAAGCCGTGAACGACTTAATGAACTTGTTGAGCTTGCTGTCAATAGACTGCGGCTAATAAAGTTATGTTATCGGGATGGCAGGCAGCCTGCACGGCCTGCTGCTTTTAGAGACATGTCACGCTGAGTGCGAGTTAATAAAGTTATGTGTCCTTTGAATGGGTTGTAATACAGTTGCCGGGGGCGCTGCTGTGTGATGATAGCGTTACAGAAGGCATTTTGATTGTCAGTGCAATAGGCTTGAACCAAATGCCTCTCAGTGTGACGAGGAAGGCCAGAGCGAACAGAGACTTTCCCACTTGTTCTGTATCTCTAAGTGTGAACAAGTGAACTATGTGCAGTGATTTTATGTGTCTGCTTCATTAGAGCTGAACATAATGGACAAACACGGAAACCGCAAATAGGAAGGTGAGAACATGGGCTCCCACAGACACACACAAACAGGAATGAGGATGTTTGGTATGCGGCTTCTGTGTCAGGTGGAGCTGAGAAGGCTTGACACCTCGTCAGAGAGTCTGGGAGAGGAGACGGGAGATCTCACTATGTGACACCAGGCTTTTTATAGACACAGGGGAAGTAGAGATGGACCCAAATGGATCACCTCTGCTCCACAGGGCCCCTCCACCCGTTTGTAAGTGTCTGTGTGAAAATGCCTGTGGGCTTGTTAGTTACTGTATAGATCTTTTTCTTTTTTTTTTCAATCAGTTAGTCTCATTGAGATCAAGGACTCTTTTTCAAAAGAGGCTTGAGAGCTTGGAAAATACAACCAGACGTAAAAAAAAAAAAAAAACAATATCAGCTAAACAGATTTAAGGTGAGGCAATCAGCATTCAAGCAACAAAAATAATCCAAAAATCATGGTACAGTGGACGTTTTCTGGTCGAGATCCTAATGGGAGTAGCTCGATTGTCTTCTCTGCCAACACTCCGGACCCTTTTTGAACGATTCTTGGACACTTTATGCCTTTTATTAGATAGCTGACAGTATAGAGAGGGAGTGAGGGGAGAGAGAAGGGGAGTGACATACGACAAAGGTCACCAGCCGGTTCATGGTCGGTGCCTTAACACTGGGTCAAAGTCTTGTACTCTCCTATTTACTAAATACTTAAAGGGAAAATCTCCAACTTTTATGTAGATGTCCAATCAGTGTTGATGGTAAATGTAGTCGATTGAAGCAATAAATTCCTCAGTGCATGCTGCTATATTGACCCAGAAAGCTGAGTTTGCAGCTGCAAAAATCTGTTGTTCTTCCTACATCCAGCGCCGTCATTTGACAGTGACGTAGTTGGATGCAAGGAGGAACTACAGGCTGCTATTTAAGCTTTCTAGTCTCCACCTCTGGGTAGCCAGAAGTTCCTTGTTCTCTTTGCTTGTATTGCAAACTAGCTTCGTTTCCAACAGCGAAAATAGCATCCCAAAATTTCTTTAAAACAACTTGCAATTTTTAGGTTGTAGCAGGTTCAGTTTTAGGTAAAACTTACATGGCCATTTTCAAAGGGGTCCCTTGACCTCTGACCTCAAGATATGCGAATGAAAATGGGTTCTCTGGGTACCCACGAGTCTCCCCTTTACAGACATGCCCACTTTATGATAATCACATGCAGTTTGGGGCACGTCATAGTCAAGTCAGCACACTGACACACTGACAGCTGTTGTTGCCTGTTGGACTTTTTCTATGCTAAATGCAGTACCTGTGAGGGTTTCTGGACAATATTTGTCATTGCTTTGTGTAGTTAATTGATTTCTAATAATAAATATATACATACATTTGCATTAAGAAAGCATATTTGCCCACTCCCATGTTGATAAGTGTATTAAATACTTGGCAAATCTCCCTTTAAGGTACATTTTGAACATTTAAAATATTTAAATCGATCGACCAACCTTATCCTGGTACATTTAGGCTCTGCCGGCACGGCCCCGCGTGAGCTGGAGAACTCAGCTTTCTAGGTCAGTATAGCACACACTGAAGAATTTATTGCTTCAATTGACGACATTTACCATCAACACTGATTGGACATCCACATTGAAGGTGGTGAATTTTCACTTTAAATACAAAATAATTAATAAACATACTAATTATTATTTTTTTCTGTTAAAGTGGAAGGTCATATATTGCTCTGAGACAAATTTTTTGGACTATATAAATGAAATTGACTTGATCTGAATTCACTTGAAAGAATAAATCTGTAAAATCTACAAAGAGAATCAAAGAACGAGACCTGTTCACTGTTTATTCCTTTGAAAGCTGCGCAGTTCCTGAATCTAGTGCTGCCAAGACGGAGGAACATCGAAGTTTAAATAATAAGTGGATCATAATTGCGTTAAGCAGAGATGTATGGTAGTTTGGAGGCTTTTAGAATATAATTTCATAAATTAAAACCATGAGTTATACACCTTCTTCTCAATAAGGAAGGTCATCCAACGTGAGGAATGACACGTATTAAATTTGCCTCTCGTGATTAAGCACCGTGCTCTGTGATATACTGTGTTTAACAGCTTGAGTGTACGCGTGCATGCCGAGTTGCATTATGTGCGTGTTCTCATATTCTTTTGTGTCTGCATGATAAATGGATTCTCAAAAATAAAAACGTCACACAAGCTGAGGCACAATAAATAGGTCGTAGAGGTTTATGTGCGGGTGGTTGGCATGTGCACATACATGCATACATAGATGCCTGTGTGCTTATGTGAATGCACTCTGTGCTCAGCGTGAGTGTGTGAATGAGGGTGAATGGTGCACTGCAGGGAAGCTGGCCCCTCTATAGGAGATGAATGTGCTGATATGACAGTGATACATGGAGATGTTTACAGTAAACTGAGAGAGAGAGAGAGAGACTCGACCTCAGGGGGATTAAAAGAAAGAAAGGAAGAGGGGAAGTGAGAGAAGGACTCAGCTTGCAGGATGTTTTTACTGAACTCTGTTAAGCACAAGAAAATTGGCAAAGTTTATATTCATGAATGAGGACAGTTCATCCATCTTTCTCTCTGTCTTTATAGTGAAGCTGTTCTCTATCAGCTCCGTATGATACCACCAGAGGAATGTAGTTATTATGTGAACTCACAATGCTCGCTGACATGTTTGGCTCGCGTTCAGCGCTTGTTCAAACAGCCAACATACACACACACACACACACACACAAAGGTGCATGTGCACATTGAGCAAGCTCATCCCATCCCATTACTGCGGACAATCCCTACAGTGTTTGTGAACTGGTACACGCTTATGTTGCTCAATGCAGAACAAATCTCAGACCATTCACACACACACGTACCTTATATGCAAGGCAGGAAACTCAGTAGTAAACACGGGACTACTGAGAAATTAAAGTGTTTCCCTTCAGTAGCATTATGGACTCTTTAAGATTTCCTTAGTTTACAACGGAGCCCCTGTGGACTGTGTGAACTGTAGCAGTAGCAGAAACTCTATCCTTTTTAGGTGAATTGGTTTTACAGCAGCACACCACTCTGTGCAGCTCTGTATACCCAAGCACAACTAGCGTATAATGTGATATTGGCTGGCTTTAGGAGACTTAGCGCTGCTGCTCTTGATTTGTTGCAACTTTGTGGGAAAGTTGACTGTGAGTGGGATAAGCCCTTATTGCCTGTGTGTGTGTGTGTGTGTGTGTGTGTGTGTGTGTGTGTACATGTGTGTGTTTGTGTGAGCTGATGGATGAACTTGCAGTCTGGTAAGCAGGGACATTCCCCTCTCTGTTCTCTCTCTGTGCCATGGAAACCAGACGGGAGGGCTATGGTGGCCCACAGGAGCCAAATGAGGCGGCAATAATGCAGCGCTTAACCCCACATTGAAAAATGACTTCATTCTCTCATCAATAGAGCAGTTCCGAACGCCCCGCCACACTTCTGCATGCACGTACACATGCACACACACACACACACTCGCGCGCGCGCATGTACGTAATTGAAACATGCAGTGGGTATTTCCCATGGTTAAGGTATGATACAGTTAACTATTATGCGGCTCGGACACACACACACACACACAGATGCACAGCCTCTCATGCATACACAGTATGCGGTATGCTGCAGTGCGGAGGAACCAGTTAGCTCTTTGGGTTGATTGAGGCTGCTTTTTTAAATGTGTACATTTCTCTGTTGTCAATGTGTCTTTGCGTTAATATTCAGTCAGTGTGACACTTTCTGCTTTATTAGGATTCCTTTAGCTAGCAAAGCAGATACCAGTCTCCCCGGGACCCATTAATATTAAACGAAAAAATACAAAATAAGCAGCAGAGACAACCAAGTGTGACAGATTCCGACTGCGCATTCAGCTCGTTGTAAAAAACTAAAACCGTTTTCCGAGCAACCGTTGTTTAAATGCTCCCTAAAATGCTCATTCATTCAAGGTCATTTTAACACATTATGCACACATGCATCATAGAGCGTATTGATCTGGCCAGAGGTCCAAGACGTTAATCCGACCACAACTGCTATTTATGTGTGTGACAGGAAGAGAGAGAGAGAGACCCAAAAGGCTCTTAAAGATGCTCCTTATTTCTGTCCAGTGGCTCTTTGCTCACTTAGTGCTGCCATTGTACGTCTCTCCTCCATTAGTGTATTAGTGCGTGTGTGTGTGTGTGTGTGTGTGTGTGAGAGAGAGCGAGAGAGAGAAAGAAAGGCAGCGAGAGAGATTTGAGGTGTTCTGTAATATTATAAGTTGAGCCCTGAGGGCAGCTAAGAGCTTTTAGAGAAAGAGCAACAGGGACTGATGACAGAATGGCAGCCAGGCGTGAGTGACAGACAGACAAGAAAATGAAGACGAGACAGAAGAAGAAGAAGGGAGAAGAAGAAAGAGGAGAGGAGAGGTTATAAAGGAATTTAAAGTCTTATTTCTATGGAGTTAACACAGAATAATAAACTCAGCAATCAGGGATTTCCCTCCCTTGCTGTAAGAGTGTTTGTGTGTGTAATTACTGGCGTCTCTTAGAAACCACTTGGCATCTGTTTATTTACCTGAGAAAAACAGTGTGTCTTCTTCTCTAAAAAAAAATGTTTGCTTGATAATGTGTATGTGTTTGCATGTGCAAATATTCCTGTGTTTTGCATTTGTTCATTTGTGTGTATGTGTGTGCATTTATGAGCAACATACAGTATGTGTGTGTGTGTGTCGGTGCATGCTTGCCCTGGGGCAGCCTCTTTATACCGTCTCCTCTGTAAGGGCCTCGAATTGAAAGCCTTTTGAAATGATAACCTAGAGTTATGAATGGTTGTATACACTGGAGAGGGAGAGAGGGAGAGGGAGAGACATGCAAAGAAAGGAAGAAGAGTGGAGAGAGAGATATATAAATGTGTGATGAGCAGAATAAAAAGGAACGGCGTAATTTAATGAAAAAGAAGCGTGTAGGGGGAATAAAGTCATTATTGGAGGTGAGAAATCACGCCTTTATTTCCTTACGAGGGAATTGTTTTCTTATTCACCACCCTGTCTTCTCTCCTTTATCTGTAAAAAAGAGAAATTGGAAGGAAGCAACGAGAGAGAGAGAAATTAAAATAGATAAAAGGTTATGAGGGAGCATGTTTTGCGGGTATGTGTGAGAGAGTGAGGCCGACAAAAGGGGACAAAAGTGCGCAGGACGTGAAAGACGGAGGTTAGAGGCTGGTGCGGTGTCTTGTTAACCTGTGTGGTGGGTGACAATGGCTCAGTAGGACCCCTGCACTCCCGGGCCTGTCTCAAGTGCTGCCTGTCAGTATTTAGAGTGCTCTCTTTCTAGTCAGGCAGCCTGCTCCAGCGCCTCACTATGGCCTCAACCGGGGCCTCCCAAGACCCCCGCGGTAAAATAGACACAATGTCACAACGCCAACCTCTCCAGCCCGCCGCTACTACCAGCCCCACTGCGACTGGCACAATAAACATAACCAATGTGGTTAAAGTTGCGCCCTTTTTCTTGAAAGTGGTCTGCGCTGCGTTCAAGTGGTGCTCTTGATCGTGAGTTTTTAGAGCCATCAAGCAGTCGATTCTGTGTCCTGCAGATCACCTGTCAATCAAGCAGTCAATTAACCGGCATGGGGGCGTCTTTGCGTTGCATTCCCAGTTGTTGAAAACAGCCACATGACATTTTTTTTTGACCGTGTGGTTTTTAAATGCAGTCAGATTGGTCGAAATGGTCAGAACCATTCTGTAAATACTATTCTACGAAGTCTAGCCTGTGCATATTGCCCAGTTTCACCAAGTTGTGAACCGTGCAACCCTGCAGGTCACACACTTTTTGTCTGCTGTTTGCCACTGTGGTTCCTCTGTTTATTCCAAGCAAACCACTGTTGCTGCTGCTGGAAACATTAAACGCATCACTTACTGAGCTACAGAGGTCTTTTTTCCTGGGAAAAAATGCATGTCGCTTTTAAACAGAACTCATGAGGTTTTTTTGTCGACATGGGAAGTCGAATACGCAATATGAATGGCGTTCAAGTGGTTAAACGGTCGCTAAGCAACTGACAACATAAATGGACTCCTACTTGTTCTCCTGTCAAAACATTTTTGTGTGATTTTGGGGTTTTCTCCACTTTCAACATCTTGGTCAGGAAAAAGACAAAAAGGAATTTTTCTTTTTTTTTTTCATTTATCCGTTTTTTTTTTCGGAGGGACACGAGCTGCAGATGGGCCCGAGATAGCAAAAAGGCCAGATAGATGAATGGGAACTGTACACGAATATGTAGAATTCAACTGGAGCAAATGGAGAAATTTCCACGTGTTGTCCCTGACCTGTTTTTTTTAAAAAGGAAATAAAAATGACAAGATGTTGGTAGATAATCTTCTGCAAGATTCTGGCTGTTAAAAGTGTAAACTAGAAGTGAATCCTTTTCCTTTGGTGAAACCCAAGACAGAAAATAACCTCTCCCTCAAAAACCGGGACCAGACAGGAAATCATGACAATTTGTGTGTGTCTTTATATATATAAATGTTTGTGTGTGTTTGGTGGTATTTTATTGCCCTGCTT
The DNA here is from genome assembly GCA_916701655.1 of Sebastiscus albofasciatus. NCBI lineage: Eukaryota > Metazoa > Chordata > Actinopteri > Perciformes > Sebastidae > Sebastiscus > Sebastiscus albofasciatus. The sequence goes on along the minus strand of CAKAOI010027368.1, from coordinate 1,720 downwards.
AATGTGGAGGACTTAAAGGAAGCATGCGTGCCCTCTTTGGTATTTACTGAGAGACAGGGAGAAGGATGCAGGAAGGGAGGGAGCAAAGGAAGAGAATAGATTAGGGGAAAAGAAGTTGTAGGAGAGAGGACTGAAAGGAAGGAAAGAGGAGGAAGGAAATGAAGGAGGAGAAAGTAGAAGGGAGGAGTGAAAGAGGCTAAGTGAGATGAAAGGGGAATAAATAAGGAAGGTGGTAGATGAAGACAAAGGAGAAGCAGGTAAAAGGCCAGTTGGAAGAAGGATGGAGAAAGAGGAAGTGAAGAATATGAGGAGAGGAGGTAGGAAAGAGGTGCAGTAAGGCCTTTACACATCGGGAGCGTGACGAATAAACAACAAGAAAATGCAAAATATCATCTGCGAATGTTATATGATTAGGGCTTTTATTGTGAAAGGTAAGAACTAAAGGAGTGGATCTGGTGCGTGCTGCTTTTGTCAAGGTTGTAAGGAGTAATAAGGTTGTCCGTCCTGGTTCGGACAACAGAGCCTCTGTGTTCCTGTTTCAGAAATATAGGCGCAACTCAACCCGTTCCACACAATTTGATTGGTTGATGCTTTTATTCGCAGAGCAAAAGCTCAGAAAAATCAACCTTGTTCTGAAGAAAGTGTCGCTTTTTCGTAAATATTCATGATCTGTGTGAAAGTATTCATGACAAAAACAATAGTTAAAAAAAATATATTGACGTGAGAATTAAAGCTTCAGTAGGCAGAATGTTTTTGGCATCATTGGGCAAAAATGCCATAATATTCTTTCAGCATATTGTGATTCAAGTGTTGTGAGAGATAACTAGACTTCTGCACCTCCTCATGAAAAATGTAGCCTGTGATGTGAGACTTTGGCCAATCACAGGTCATTTCAGAGAGAGCGTTCCTATTGGCTGTGCTCCGGCTGGTGGGCGGTGCTTGGTATTTCCTCAACTGATCTCAACATGGCTTCCGGGTCACAAACTTTCTCATTTTACAACTAAACAGTACACTACAAGATGATTCTGAAAACATTTCAGGCGAGAAATAGACATTACAGTAACAGAATATTGATTCATATTCGATCAGCACTGCCTAGTTTGACCGTTTGATCAGAGTTCACGAGTGATTGACAGCTGCTCAGAGACAGCAGGCTCCAGCTCGGCTCTGATTGGTTGTTTTCCTCCGGTCTGTGAAATCTTGTAAATGCCATTAGGAGCACCGGAGGACACAGAGGCACATGATAGAAAGAAGGCCTCAAGAAAGAAGGAAAATAGGAAGATTGTGAGGAGATGAGGAGGAAGGAAAAGAGGGTGGATAGGAAAAAGAGAATGTGAGGAGACGAGGGAGAATGAAGAGAGGAGGTGGAAAAGAAGGGAAATTGGGAACAGGAAAGAGAACGGCAGGAAGGAAGGAAACAGGAAGGTGGCAAGGAAAGAAAAAGAGTAAATAGGAAGGGGTTTGTGGTAAGGAAGGAAAGAAAAGGGGTAAAGGAAGGAGAAAGTTAGGCAGGTTGGGAAGGTAAAAGTGGGATGGAAAGAAGAAGGGAAGGGATTGACGAGTGTGGGGAAAAAGAAAAAAGTGTGAGTGTGTGTGTGTGTGTGTGTGCGTGTGTGTGTGTGTGTGTGTGTGTGTGGGCAGGGGTGAGAGGTCTATGTCTGTCTTCACCAGGATTAAGCTTCAGCCTTATTACAGCCTCATTACATCAGTCCGCTTCTTC
>CAKAOI010027367.1:0-11027 GCA_916701655.1 Sebastiscus albofasciatus | reverse complement strand
CAGAGATGGTATTCTGCATACCTTGGTTGTAACGAGTGGTTATTTGAGTTACTGTTGCCTTTCTATCATCTCCAACCACTCTGCCCATTCTCCTCTGACCTCTGACATCAACAAGGCATTTCCGTCCACACAACTGCCGCTCACTGGATCTGTTCTCTTGTTGGGACCATTCTCTGTAAACCCTAGAGATGGTTGTGGTGAAAATCCCAGTAGATCAGCAGTTTAATACTCAGACCAGCCCGTCTGGCACCAACAACCATGCCACGTTCAAAGTCACTTAAATCCCCTTTCTTCCCCATTCTGATGCTCGGTTTGAACTTCAGCAAGTCGTCTTCACCACCTCTAGATGCCTAATGCATTGAGTTGCTGCCATGTGATTGGCTGATTAGCTATTTGTGTTAACAAACAGGTGTGCCTAATAAAGTGGCAGGTGAGTGTATATTCATTTTGATCATGTTTATACGGCCAACCATTGATATGGGCATTGTCATCCATCGATCCAGTGTCTCCTCCACTTCACACACTAGTGAGTCATAATTTGTTGGGACAATCATTTTAATTTCGGGGGTGATTTTAACACCAAGGTAAGTGAATCCTTCCTTTGCATTAACAAATGGGGTTTTTATAAATGGGTTTGGTCTTTCTTTTTTAATCAAAAATAGTATAGATGATTTGGAATTGTTAATATTATAACCAGAGAAAAGGCCGAACAGTTCAATCCGTTGTTCCTAGATTAAAAGATGAAGGGAAATCCACCTCTAGGATCACAGAAATAATAGATTAAAGAACCACAGCAATATTTTTGGCATATTTTAGATAGTTAATTTGACTATAAATCATGTATACCTGATGTGGTAGTTTAAAAAAATGAAAATAAATAAAAAACACAGTATACTGTAACATTTTTACTTCTTTTTTTTAAAAATAAAAAGACAAACTGAAAAAGCAAAGTTGTTGACGTGTGACGAAGATATCAGTAGTTTGCAGATACTGATCATGTTGTCAAAGCTACATTAGAGTTGCAAGTGAAGCTCCATTTAACGGTGCGGTGTGTAGGATTTGCCGTTCTTTGTGGATAAAATGTCAGAAAAAATAGTGAAAAATGTCTTCAAATTGTTTAGTTGTGTCCAACTGAGCAGTCCAAACTCCAAAGATACAAAATGTACAATGTAATACATCAGAAGAAAACAGCAAATCCTCACATTTAAAAGGTGCAGGGTGGTGTAGGATCTGGCGACATCTAGCGGTGAGGATGCACATTGCAACCAACTGAGACTTTGACCTGCTGGTGGCGCTACACCAGAAGTCAGAGGTTCCTCTGAGTGACATGAATGTTTTATACAAAATGTCACATTCATCTAATGCTTCTTGAGATGTTTCCGTCTGGACCAAAGTGGTGGACACAAACAGAGATAACCATTCATAAAGTCAGCTGTGATGCTTTCTCTCCCAGCAGAGGATTGTTGGCCGTCTGCCCTTCTCTGTCTCTCTGATAAAAGGTCAAGCTTCATCACGTATGAAGTCAGGCATCATAAAAAGAGCACTTTTACTATTTGTAGTAGATGAGGCTTGTGATTTCATCAGGTTTACGAGCTCCGTGGAACCATAAACACAATGAATCAATGCTTGGACCTGTGAAAATGCGTAGGAAGAAACTTTATTCCTTTTGTTGAAATTAAAGACAAAACTGATTATTTTACAAAGAGAGAAACAGAAACCTTTAAAGCTGAGTTAATGGACTCGTGATGAGACCGAACTTTGCAGCTCCATTCCGGGAACAATCCAGGTGAGAGAGAGATGCAAACATCAACACCAAAAAAAGTCACATTTACAGCCCAGAAGAGGAGAAAAGAAAGGGCTAATCCTCAACCTCATCAGCACTTTCATCAGAGTAGCCGATGTAGAAGGGACTGGAGTCCAAGTGGACGCTACTGTCTGTGTACACGGAGACCACGGAGCTCAGGCTACTGTCTACGGACAACATGCTGCCGTCACTGTCGCTGCCAAAGCCGCTCCCGGTCCCGCTGCTCCTGCTGCTCCGGCTGCTCCCGCTGCTCCTGCTGCTGTCGTCATCATGGATCACCATCACCTGAACGGAGAGAGCTGCTGCAAAACAACAGAGAAAGACAAAACAGTGAGAGTTTCTCTTTGCAGACATCTTCCCTCTGAGTCACTCTCAAGTCCTTTACTTGACTTTAAAGAAACATTATTTCAAGATTAGAGAGTAAAACCAACGAGGCGTCACTTCGTCTACTAATGCTTTTACCCCGTCTGTGGCTCTCAGCCCAAAACCTGTTTGATCCCACTGAAGATGTAAATGTTTAAAATATGGCTGTCAAAGTTAAAGCGCTAAAGCTAGAGTGAAGATACTGGTATCAGATGAAACTAGAGAACATAAGGAATCCATCGGTACCAATCATTTCATACTAGCTTGTCAAGAAGGAGGTTAAATAACGCTCCAAACTCTAAATTATGGCCATTTTCAAAGGGGTCCCTTGACCTCTGACCTCCAGATGTGTGAATGTAAATGGGTTCTATTGGTACCCACGAGTCTCCCCTTTACAGACATGCCCACTTTATGATAATCACATGCAGTTTGGGGCAAGTCATAGTCAAGACAGCACACTGACACACTGACAGCTGCTGTTGCCTGTTGGGCTGCAGTTTGCCATGTTATGATTTGAGCATATTGTTTTATGTTAAATGTAGTACCTGTGAGGGTTTCTGGACAATATCTGTCATTTTTGTTTTGTGTTGTTAATTGATTTCCAATAATAAATATATACATACATTTGCATAAAGCAGCATATTTGTCCACTCCCATGTTGATAAGAGGATTAAATACTTTACAAATGGTGTATTTGTTGAGGACTATTTTCAGCTGAGGATGAATACACATTTCTAGTAAGTATTTACAGCAGCACTGTGTGTGTATGGGATTTACTCTACTCAGGCAATACTTGTTAGCAGAATCAATTCATGGTTGGTTTTGTTCTTTTTATGGGATTTGTTTGCTCTATAAAAAATATAGAATATCACTTTTATCATGGATGTTTCTAATCTATAGGTGTAGAGATACACCGATACCGAGATCTAGAGATGTTCCGATATTTTTTTCTTTTCCGATACCAAGTACTGATCCGATACCAGCGTGATAAACAAAAAAAAGTAGATGTAATTATTATTTAACAGCCGTTTACTACTGACCATGTATGGATGTGATACAGTATGATTACTATCTTTGTTGTATGACGCAAAACATGAACAAATACATATAGAGAATTGATGCAACAGAACCTTTGGAACGATCCAATGGAAATAACGTTTACTTACCAAATTACTTTCAATTTATCCGTTGTGTATCTGTCTTCTGATCAATAACCTTCTAAGTGTGGTGCATACTGTACATTATATTTTTTCACCTTAGTTCATCGTGAGAATGTAAGCTCAGTTTCAGCACCATCGCACCTAATATACATAGTAGCGGTATTTCAATGCTGCAAACTGCTATTTTATGTTGAATTACATTTTATTTAGCCGTCATTTCACATGTTTCTAAAATAATCTTATACAAAAGAGAGTAAAGACATGAATCAGCCTCGTTGTGCTGCCACCTTGTGTTTGAAATGTTCACTGTGCTCCACACTCCACACCAACGAGCTCATTTTAAAGTCATCTATAAAGCCGAGACAGGCCGAGTGTAAATACTCTTTAAACACCTTGAAAAGCACATTTCCTTCAGAGCCTCTGAGCAGCTTCGCCTCGCCAGCTGAGGGTCGAGGTCTTTTGCTCAAGGACACCTCGGCGGTTACTGCCGAGGGCGAGAGGAACATTAGTCACTGAGCTCATCTACTCACGTCGAGGCTCTGCAGTCATTTGATCTGATGAATGTGGCACGGCACACACCGCTGCTGGTAAGTACAGTGTCAGCCGGTTATTAATGCTATACGGGTCATCCATGTGGCAACTTGTGCATGAGCACTACATCACTGTCACATGACACATAGTTGGATGTGTGTTCTGTGACTGAAATGTGAAGGAGATAACCATGACGTTCATCACAGTGGAAAAAAGAAATATAACATCCAGATAACTGCTGCAGGTACGAGGCTAGGGCAGGGTGATAAGAGCTTATCTTAATAACTAGCAAAGCATTATCTTGATATCAGTATGTTATCATAATATTCTAACTCAGGTAGTAAGAAGTTGAAACTGTTCGTCTAATTGAGTCAAATTTCTGGTGTTTTAGTGCAACAAATGGTTACTAAAATGACCGCCTTGCGGCCGTATGCCTCCGCCAACCAGTCAAGTTGCAGTTTACATCCATGTCTGTCTAACATGTCATCCCTTCATCATTTTTCAATTTTAGACATTTGTGTGAAATTGTCCTAATTAGCATTTGAATTCTTGAGTTATGGCCAAAAACGTGTTTTGTGAGGTCACAGTGACCTTTCACCATCAAAATCTAATCAGTTCATCCTCGAGTCCAAGTGGACCTTCGTGTCAAATTTGAAGAAAAGTCGTTCAAGGCGTTCCTGAGATATCACGAGAACGGGACGGACGTGAGGTCACGGTGACGTCGACCTTTGACCTCCAAACTCCAATCAGTTTATCCGTGATTCCAAGTGGATGTTTGTGCCAAATTTGAATAAATTTGCTCGAGACTTTTGTGACATATCGCGTTTACGAGAATGGACCCGACGGACTGACGGACAATCTGAAAACCCGCTACGGCAACGGCGAGGACAAACACGGATCACCGTGGGAGATGCGGCTAGCTGACCTTCTGGTAGAAACCATAAACATGCATCAACAGCGTTTGTTTAAAGTTCTGCACTCCAGCTTTAACTGTCGTATACTGTCGTGACATTGCCGATAACGCACCTCTCACCTTTCCTCTCCGTGATGAGCGTCTGCCGCCTCGACTTCATGTCCAGGCTCAAGTTCTCCACCATGCTGTCGATGCAGTTGTCCAGCGCCAGGCAGCGGGTCTGGGACTGGATGGGCCCTCGGCAGATCGGACACTCGTCTTTCTTTTTCCGCCACTGCTCGATGCAGTGCCTGCAGAAGCTGTGAGCGCAGTTCAGGATGACCGCCTGCAGACGACATTCATACAGATATTCAAAAATGTTTATTTTATCGTAGAAGCGTTCATGTTTTTGTGTCTTATCTTCCATGATTATTATAGCAAACTAAAACTAAAATGAAAATAAATCAGTCAAAAATATTGTTAGTCAACTGAAACTAAATAAAAACAATATCCTTTAAGAAAAACTGAAACGATATTGCCTGGTTAAAAACTAATAAAAATCCAGGAGATGGCGCTATGCCGTAATTGCTTCTTTAAAGCAGGTGAAGATTAAACATTAATTATTAAGGCCATTCCTACACTACTCCAACCATATTTTGTGTCTATATGTAGCTACATACTTCTGAGACATTATAGCTGGCCCTAACAAAAACAAACTAAAACTAAAGATATAAAAACTAAACCTTTCTGAGAAACGGAAACTAAACCAAAACTAAAACTACTGTAAAACTAAATATAGAAAAACTAAACCTTTCTGAGAAACGGAAACTAAACTAAAACTAAAACTACTGTAAAACTAAAGATAGAAAAACTAAACCTTTCTGAGGAATGGAAACTAAACTAAACTAAAACTACTGTAAAACTAAATATAGAAAAACTAAACCTTTCTGAGGAACGGAAACTGAACTAAACTAAAACTACTGTAAAACTAAATATATAAAACCTAAACCTTTCTGAGAAACGGAAACTGAACTAAAACTAGCAAACGCACTCTGAAAACTAAGTGAAACGAAACTAAAATTAAATTGAAAAGTCAAAACTAAAATAAAATAAAAACTAATAGAAAACTACTATAGCCTTGCTATCTCTTCTGAAACACCTCAAAAAGAAAACACAAGTTGTAAATCACTGGATATCGTGCATATAGTTTCGTTACTGTGTCATAATTGCTGTATTCAGTTTTTATACCTGATCTACTCATTTTCAACAGCGTGCTTAACTGACTCTTCATCCTACCTCAATGAAGAGCTCGGAGCAGATGATGCACTGAAGCTCGTTCTCCAAAACTTCAGTCACTTGTGTAACTACTTCCTCCTTCTGGGCCCTGGCCTTTTCTTTCTCCTCCTGTAAAACAAATATAAATAAATGAATAAAGCTTTGCTGATGCCAAACAATACAAAAAAACTTAAAGCTTAAATGACTATGAATGTCGTCATACCTTTGTCACTTCTAGCTCTTTGTTTTTGGCCAAGAGAATCTCTTCAAAGCCTTCCCGAGAAAGGGCGAGTTCGTCTATTACTTTCTTTTGCTGAGGACGTTGAAAACAGTTTGACAAATTAATAAACTACTTTAAAAATTGTTAGTCATTTGTATGCATGCAAGAGCACTGTAAAAGACGACATGTTTATACATAAGATGTTCACATCATACTGTACAATCTGTGTCTGGTTGCTTGTTTTTGTCGTGTAACACTAAATAAAAGCTCCAGTTTTATGCTACGTACCTCCTGCAAGGCTTCTTCCAACTGTTTTTTCAAAAGCTCCTCTTGTTGCTGTGTTTTCTGTGCCTAAAAACATTAATGTTACACTCTCATTAGTTATCTGATCAGTTATTCATACAAAAATTGTAAAAAAAAAAGTGGACAGTGCTACTGTTACTAGTGTTAGCTTTTTGGTGCCTTCAAATGAAACTCGTGAGCTCGTACACGGGAAGTCGTGTACAGGATATGCTTGGTGTTCAAGTGGTTAAGTCGTGAGAACACCGCTGCTAAGCAACGGCAATGTTAACGTTACTGTCGGCGTCTAGAAGCCACAGAGGCTAAGGCATAATGTCAGAGGAAAAAGATGAGAACGTTGGGAACATCAACATTTTCCTCAGACACATTATAAAATTACAAAGAAAAACAATACACCACTAAAATTACAATATGTTAACATATTATGCACCAAAAAATCAACTTCCATGTCCTCCGCTATTTCTGACAACGTCAACAAACACACCACAACTGGTGAACTCGGAGCTTTCAGAAACTTTCCACTTACGAGGTTGTGAATACGACAAGAGGGGGGCGTTCATATGGACTCTTCTAGTGAACACAGTAAACAATGACCCCATTTGAAGACACCATATATATCATCAAGTTGCATTCCTAGTATACGTTTTAAAAGTAAACAACTATTGATTCAATTACAGAAATGTACTACTTTCAATACTGCACACTGGAGTTGTTGGTGATGCATATTCCTTGTATGAAAGGAGTTACAGAAGAACCTCTCACCTCTAGCTGCCTCTTAGTTTCACTGAAGGACTTCTCTAACGTCTCCATCCGGTGCATCTTGGCTCGGAGCATCTCCAGCTGACCCTGCAGCTCCCTGACATGCTCCTCTCTGAGCGGGTCAGCCTGCCGGGGCTCCCCCCCCAGCGAGGCTACCTGCCTCTGGGTGTCGACTACCTGCTCCCTCAGCATCAGGATGTTCTGGCTGTACCTGCAAACAGAAATAATTGGAAAAAAAACATTCTAACAACCTTTTTGGGTTATTTAAAAGATTACGATGGACGCATCTTTCAGAAAAAACTGATGCAAATGTAAGAGCACAAATGTACATCCGCAAGTTGTCCAGGTCACACGGAGCACAGGAGCCATCTGAGAGCCGGTCTACTTCCTGGACTTGTCTGCTGGGTCCAGTTTCCTCCGTCTGGGTGTGACTGAGCCTCTGCTGCCGTTTCACTGGCGACAGAGGGCAGGGCTTCGCAAAGGATTTGTCTGCAGAGGAGCAGCGGTAGAGTTTGGGCTTTGAGGTAGACGGCTCAACTTCTTCCACGGTAAACTTCCTCTTGTTCTTCTTGGGAACGGGAGCCGCTTTAGCCAAGTGGAGTGTAATGTCTTTGAGGGGCCGCTGGACGAGGATGTAGTCAAACTCCACCTTTGTTCCAATCACAGGAACCCCAAGTTGTATGGTGTCTCCGAGCCTCAGCTGATGGGCTTCTTCGGCGGGTATTCTGTTTCCATTCACCCAAACGCCGTTGAGACTCTGAGGAAAAAAAACATCGTTATCGGTCGCTATAAGCACCACAGATGTACTTTATTGATCCTATCTATCTATCTATCTTCTCTATAGGACAACATATTGAAACGTAAGACAACATGCACAAAAGAAATGTGTTTTTTTTGTGTATATTCTTTTTTTAAAGGTCCCACATTATGCTCATTTTCAGGTTCATACTTGTATTTGTAATTTTAAAAAATAACGTTATTTTCCTCATACTGTCTGCCTGAATATGCATGTATTTACCCTCTGTCTGAAATGCTCCGTTTTAGCGCATTGTGACGGAATTGCAACAGAATTGTGTTGCTAGGCAGCAGCTTGGGTCCATGTTTACTTCCTGTCAGCTGATGACATTCAAATACACTGCAACCAGGAATAAACTGGGACACCTTTAGAATGTTTACGTTTAAAATTGTGACAAGGGTTTAAATATTGTATATTTGTGACATCACAAATGGACAGGAATCCTGACAGCTTGTTTCAAATGCAGAGTTTCTGAATACAGGCTGTGTGTGTATTTCCCTGTGGATTGAGTGTTTCGATACTCTCACAGTATTTATATGGGATTTAAACCTGCTTTATAATAAAAAAACATGAAAATCTCACTTTTTTTTATAATATGGAACCTTTAAATCATGTATTGACATAGCCTAGTTCCTGCACTACAGTCATTTAATTTCAGCTTTTGCACAAACACAACACAACTTTAATATTTCTAGTGTCTGGTACAGGGTGTGAAATTATTTTTTTTTCTTTTTGTAAACACTGAGTCAGTGGTACCAGATAGTAGAAATATGGGATATATCATGTAACCTCAATCGCTGACTATGTTTAACTTTAACTTTTAAAAATAATATTTCTTAATGTAAAGAAAACTGCAGCGGTGGCAGTTGACCTGCATTTTTTACCTGCCACAGCCAACATTAACCCTGTTTTTGGCAGGTGGCAGGTGATCATTTCATTCCCTGGTCTGGTATATTTTAAGGAGACAACAGGATTTTCACACATGCTTATGTTGTTGATATAGTATAAGCTTCTGTATAGGACAACATACAGAAACATAATAAGAAAGCATGCAGAAAAGAAAGGTCTGTATTGTTTTGCTTTTATAATTTGCTTATTAGATAATATTTACATGTATTTATATAGCAAAAAGAACAGTATATAAGTCATAAAAGATAATAAGGTAATATTACCTTCTTGTCTGTCACTGTCCACTGTCCATCCTCCCTCTGTTGGAAGGTGCAGTGCAGTCTGGAGATCATCAGAGGACAGGTTGGAGACAGCAGCTGGTGGGTCACATCCAGACCTCGTCCGATGGTGATCTGAGCAATCAAAAACAAACAAACAAACAAACAGCAACAGACAGTTAGCCACCTAGCCTAGCTGCTGCAGCTATTAGCTCATAAAAACATATAGATACACTACCATGACAACAAGCTAAAGAAACATAAACATGAACCATGAATGAGGAATATGTTTTATGTGAAGAATGAGCAAGTTTTAGTTTCTAATATAAAGTTTTAGTGTGAAGTGAAGTTAGCTAGTTAGCATTAGCATTAGCTTAGCATTAGCACCTCTGTGTGGTCTCTGAGGCGGATCCAGTCTGAGTTACTTTCGACTCTCATCAAACATAAAACCTCCGAGTCTGAACAGTCGTCCTCCTCCGCAGCAGACGAGTCCGTCGTTACAGTCTCCATCTTATCTCATCTTATCTCATCCTGTCAGAGGTTAACAGGTTAACAGGTTAACAGCTGGAACACCTGAAGCAGCTGGAACATGAAGCTAACTGTTGTTGTTGTTCCATAGCTACATAGCGAGCTAACGGAGCTAACGGAGCTAACGTTCTACTACTACAGAGAATCAAGACGAGAGATTGACAGGGAGAAAACCGGAAACGTTTGGTTTGTTTTCAAAATAAAGGCGTTAGATGAGTTTATTCATTTTGATTTGTATTCTTTTTTATTTTATTCTTTTTTATTTACTTTAATTTTATTATTTTTAATTTATTTTTATTTTTAATTTAATTTTATTTTTAATTTTATTATTTTTAATTTATTTTAATTTTATTATTTATTATTTTATTATTTATATTTATTTTATTATTTCTTTTTATTTTATTATTTTTTATTTCTTTTTCATTTTTTTAATTTATTTTTATTGTATTCTTTTTTATTTATTATTATTTTATTATTTTGTATTTATTTTTATTGCAATTAATTACTTTTTTCTCGTTAAGTGATTTTTTATTTATATTATTATTTTACTATTTATTACTTAAAAGGAAAACCCTGCCTGATATTCAATGGTGAACACGTGAACTTGAGGCAACTTTTATTACACACAGCCAACTAATTTCAATGCGTCAGTTTCAATGACGAAAAGGTTGTGGTAAGTTGGTAAGGGGACGTAAGCAGCGGTTATCATTTCGCCAGCTGGGAGGAGGCCACGGGGAAGACCCAGGACTAGGTGGAGAGATTATGTCTGAAAAATGTCTGAGTAAAAAGTTTGAAAAAAGTTTGAAAAAAAAAATTCTGAAAAAATGTCCGTAAAAAAAAAGTCTGAAAAATGTTGGAAAAAAAAAGTTTGAAAAATGTTGGAAAATAAAGTCTAAACAATGTCTGAAAAATAAAGTTTGAAAAATGCTGGAAAAAATGACTCTGAAAAATGTCTGGAAAAAAAAGTTTGAAAAATGTTGGAAAAAAAAAAAAGTCTGAAAAGTGTTGGAAATTAAAGTTTAAACAATGTCTGAAAGGTAAAAAAAAAAAAAAAAAAAAAATGTCTAAAAAATGTCTGAAATTTTTTTTTAAAAATGCTGGAAAAAAAGATTCTGAAAAATGTCTGAAAATAAAGTCTGAAAAATAAAATTTAAAAAAAATGTCCCAAAAAAAAGTCTGAAAAAATGTCTGAGAAAAAAGTTTGAAAAATAAAGTTTGAAAAATGCTGGAAAA
>CAKAOI010027365.1:0-64516 GCA_916701655.1 Sebastiscus albofasciatus | reverse complement strand
ACACTGACAGCTGTTGTTGCCTGTTGGGCTGCAGTTTGCCATGTTATGATTTGAGCATATTTTTTATGCTAAATGCAGTACCTGTGAGGGTTTCTAGACAATATTTGTCATTGTTTTGTGTTGTTAATTGATTTCCAATAATAAATATATACATACATTTGCATAAAGCAGCATATTTGTCCACTCCCACGTTGATAAGAGGATTAAATACTTGACAAATCTCCCTTCAAGGTACATTTTGAACAGATAAAAACATTTGTGCTGACTTGACTATGACTTGCCCCAAACTGCATGTGATTATCATAAAGTGGGCATGTCTGTAAAGGGGAGACTCGTGGGTCCACATATCTGGAGGTCAGAGGTCAAGGGACCCCTTTGAAAATGGCAATGACTTTAACCTTCTTTGCGACAAGCTAGTATGACATGGTTGGTACCAATGGATTCCTTAAGTTTTCTAGATTCATATGATACCTGAACATTCACACTTCTAGCTTTAAAACTGAGCCCGCTACAAGCTAAAAATCACAAGTTGTGTGTATGTGTTAAAGAAATTAGTGACATTAGTTGCATGAATGGGTTAACTTTGACAGCCCTAGTTTATATACAATCATAAATGAATGATTGAGTTCGAATCAAGCTTCTTTGTTTTTCAAGGAAATTCTTATTTTCGTTCTTTCCAGGAAACCTCATCAGAAATTCTAAAGAAATGACAGACCTGTATCTTTTTAGTGTCGGTGAGGCGATTCTTTTAGAATTGGAATCATGAGCTCAGTATTTCTAAAATAAACAGTAAAGCCCAGCTTCTGTACGGCAGCCTGAGAGGTGAAATCCAGGGCATAAAAAGCACAAGTCCCTGTCGTCCCCAGTGTATATCACACCCTTGGCTGAGTGTTGTTCTAATATCAGTCTGCATGAGTGTTTATATTAGTGCATTTATTAATACTATCCTCTAGACGAGTACACACTGTGCTTTCACACCAACATACAGTGTCTCAAATCTAAAATGTTAATGCTTATGCCATATAAGTCTGCTGTACGTGGCTGCTTATCACCTCAGCAGCCTCTGGCCCAGCAAGGTCAGTCTTCCTCCTCACCACACCCAGTTAGCATCCTGTCCCAGCCCAGCGTCTTGCACATTCCACCACACACCTCGGTCCCTGCTGGGCCTCAGCCGGAGCAGGAAGACACCGTCATTAGACCCCCTCCTCTTCCTCTCCTCTCTCCTCCTCCTCCTCCTCTTCAGGGGCCAGACAGAGCTGCATCTTCACCCTTTCTCCCCCTCCTCCCTCTCTCTCCTCCCTCATCCGCCCACGCCTCACTGCTTCAACCAGCCTCAAATATGGACTGGGCTTCTTCCAGCCGGCCACACTGACCCCTGCTGGACGAAGGCGGTACTTCTAAAAATCCTCACTCTTGCTCCAGCCCGTCAGAGCTGGCAGGAAGTGACTGACAGATGCCCGAGCAGGCGGGGCTCACGTGAAGCACCAGAGATCCCAGCACCGCCACTGCCGCCTCAGCTGACAGAAGGCTTGTCCCTTATTTGTTTAGTGATGGCATCCTCCAGGAAACAGGCCTACATCCCTGAATGTTTAGGAGGCTCCGCGTTCAGCTCTGGCTTTTTATAACCCCGCTGTGTGTATATTGTGGAGCTTCGTCAGACATAATCAGGAAATAGCTCCAGTTCTTACCGACTGCTCCGCTGTTAGTAAATTGTTCCGATTCTATGAATAAACCCAGTGTGGTGTCGTGAACGGCTGCCTGTACTGTACCGTAGACTCCTCTCAGGCAACACGGTCCTGTGTTTAATTATTCTCATCAGCAGTCACCATGGGGAGAGGGAGGGAGGGAGGGAGGTTCTTTGTTTACTCTTGTTGTTGCTTTCTGTCTGTTTGTGGCAGAGCCAGAGTTGGTTTAAGGAGACAAAAGAGGCAGCGGGACAGACTGTGGCCCGCCCCGCCCCGTCTGTTTATGTCTCCACGCAAACGCACATACCGACACATCGCACACCGCACGAACACATCCTCTCCCTCCTGCATACTTTTCTCTCTCAGAAGGCTGATTGTTGAGACTCCCATCTTTCTCCCCTCCCCTACCCTTCCCTTCCTGAGGGATCCTCCATGAACAAAGGGAAGCAGGCCCGTTTCTGCCTGGGATGTCGTCCCCAGGCGATCCCCCCCGTCATGGCTTTATTCAGCAGAAATGAAGGACCTCTCCTCTCCTCTCCTCCCTCCCTTCCTCCACTCCCTTCTTCTCTCTGTCTTTAGCATCCCTCTCACACACACCCAAAGACATTCCCTCCTGGTGCCTCAGGGATGTGATAGAAACAAGCACGGGGTGGTACAGTGTGCCAGAGAGAGACATTGTCAAAGCATAGGGAAGGGGGCGGGTGGGGGAAACGTACATGAGTGATTGTGCATTCATGTGCAAGCATTGGTAATGATGGTAAACCACTACTGCTAGCTGTCCCTTAAGGCAGCCGGATACTGATGTGTGTGAAGAAGAGAGCGGAGGAATGAAGAGAAGAAGAAGAGAGGAGAGGAAGAACAGATAAGTGGAGGGAGTGCTTGTAGGACTGTGATGAAACAAATGGATGGAACACGACTCCTCCCTCAGCTTGTCTACTGCCTCATCCACTGTAGTTAAGGGATTTTCTGTTTTTCTACTTGTCAACAAATCCCATGAAAAGATACTGATACTGGCCTACCATACAGGAAGTACCTGATGAATGGTGTTCATCTCTTCAGTAGAGTTCTAGAGACTTGGAGAATCTCTGTGAAGGAGTGTTGAAGCTGTTCTTAGACTACCACTTTACTGAGACTCAGGCATCATACCTTTTTGAATTATTATTGACATGAGCAAATATAAACAAATATCTGTCTGAAAGTGTTTTTCGGATTGATTTGGACATGACAGATGAACTTTACAATCTGATCAGACTCACATTATTTTATCCTTTTCATTTTTAAAATCTGTCAAATATCCATTTTTTGGCAGATAGCGGATGCATTTCCGATGCATTTTTACGTCGAGAAAGTTTATCATGCTGATAAATTGAATCTCGGCTTTTAAAATGGAAAGATATGATTAAGGAGGCGGCGGTGTGATGGACTCAGTGTGGGACTGAAAGGAGGAATAGATGAAATATGAGAAATGTGAGGTAGGGAGGAAGATGGAACATGAGTAGCTGAGTGAATGAACATGAAAGAGTCTGAGGCGCAGTGAGGGACGGATGGGACCATGGAGAGCTGGTGGTTAGTGAGGAAGAGATGCACAGAGGCACAACGAGCTGTGTGTGAGGACAGCCTGACAGAGGACATTAGAGAGAGACACTGTGGCTGTGTGGGTGTCCGGGCTGAGAGATCTTTACGGAGCCTCTCCTCCTGTTCCTCCTTTTTCACCTTCTACACCTTTAGCAGACACCCTTTTTCAAAGCGGCTAAACTTCAGCTTATATATCACACACAGGCAAATGAGCCCAGAGGCTGAAACAACGATAGGAGGGTAGCATATGGAGCTACTGTAGACTGTCATTATCTGTCACTGGTCTATTCATCTGTCATCTGTCAATCATTCATTATCAGAAATGTATAAAGTACATGCGAAAGATAAATACCCATATGAAGAGAAGCTAACAGAGGCAAAGGGGCCATATATTACAAAATGAAAGTTAGTTATTGATATGGATCCTTATGAGTTAGGAGGACCTTGACAGCTAGCCACCCATTACAGTCACTGGTGTGTTTTGGCGTTAGTGAACACCTGTCAGCAGTTAAAAATATGTAAATCTTTGGAGGCCGATGTCCAATTTACAAACAGGTAACGTTAACGTTAGGAATATGACATTAAGATCTACAAGTGCCAACTACAGAAGCATCCGGACAAAGATAAGCTAGCTAATGTTTTGCTAACGGAATACTGACAAAACCTCCGTTAATACTGCATATTTAATTTAACGGTATCTTGCAAAATGAAACCCATAACGTTAGCCTACCTGATTGGCAGCCGGAATCATAGACAGCAGCTGGACAGCAGACCTCAGATCAGCTCTGACTGCTTGTTTTCCTCCGGTCTGTGAAATCTTGCAGATGCCATTTAGAGCACCGGAGCACACAGAGGCACATGATGTTTTTTTCAGGTTACCTGTTTCATGAACTACTGTCACGATATAGCGACCGTTTTATAAAAATAACTTTTTTTAATCCAATCTCGCCTCTCAATCTGGAGTACTGTAAATGAAAAAGAAATACTTTTATACCTCAAAAATGAGTCTTAGCAGAAAAACTTTGAAGAGTATGAGACATCAGTTTGTCCTTTGGCAGGCATAGAGGGATCATTACAGACCATGTGCATAATGAGTTTCATGGTTCTGTCTCGCTTCTGATTGGAGATATTTGAGATGTTACAATAGCCCCCGGTCTCCCTTTACACTGAAGTGACAATGAATGAATGAAAGCAAATGTAAAATAAATAAATCCAAAATGTCGAAATCTTCCCATAACAATTTACATTCCTCTTGACTGGTCCTTTATTCCTCTTAACTC
Source organism: Sebastiscus albofasciatus (assembly GCA_916701655.1). NCBI lineage: Eukaryota > Metazoa > Chordata > Actinopteri > Perciformes > Sebastidae > Sebastiscus > Sebastiscus albofasciatus. Next base: position 59,976 of record CAKAOI010027365.1, on the reverse strand, counting down.
ACAGTGCATGTGTTTATACATTTTTTAGTATGGGTAGCTGCGCAGCTTTCAAACTGTCTTTTTACAACCACATGTTGCCCTCTACTTTTTATTCCCTCCAGACTCACTTGATTCTATATGTTTTCCACATGGACAGCATTAAAGGAAGCAAGTCAAACTGAAGCTGTACTTTGATGTGTTCAATGGCAACAGAGATCATATGAAATAAAGTGTATTAATGTGCTTTTCTGTTTCTTCTCTCTCTCTCTCTTTCAGTGAAGGGGACTGGTGGGATGCTCGCTCGCTCACCACCGGTGGCAGTGGCTACATTCCCAGTAATTACGTGGCTCCAGTGGACTCCATCCAGGCTGAGGAGTAAGTAGTCTGTGTGTGTATGTGTGTGTGTGTGTGTGTGTGAATGCTCCTCAGAGACCCACAGCACACTGGTCCAGGACCAGTGACTTTCATCTAGAACGTGCTCTGAAGTAGCTGGAGATTAGTGAACGCATGGCCACAGACTGACAGACGCACATGTGCAGACTTAACCTTCTGAGGAGTGAAATTCAGGAGAAAAAAGTCGTCGTCATCCCGCAGTTTGCTTTCCCTGCAGCGCCCACGTTTCTACTGGCCTGATAACATGGCATTTATGTGACACTATAAAGAGATAGATTTAGAATTTGAAATGCCAGCCAGACTGTTGGTGAGAGATCAGCATATCCAAATTGGTGGGGGATTTTTTTTGTTTAATTTAACAGGTCATTGAGTGCATACATTTATAGCATGAAAATGCATGCGCTCCTAAGTTTCACTCTAGTTTTTTAATCTTCCTCATCCTGTGGTGTGGTTTTGTCTGAAAACAGCATCAACTGCTGCCACAGGCCTGAACCCCCTCCCCCCACCGCCATTTCCACCCACTTGCCCCCCACCCTTCAGTCAGAACAAGGTTTCCGAATGAAGATTCATTCGGTTCAATGTGAGGTAGAATCTCATGATGAGCCCACTGATGCATGCTGGGATTAAAAACAAGAGGAGGTGTGGGGGTGCAGCTCCGCTTATCAACACAGATCTGTGAAAGACGCATTTTGGCGTCACACTGCTCACATTTCCTGTGTGTAGTTTCAGTCCCTGCTGTGAATAAGTATTTTTTTTTTTTCCAGGTATGTAGACTGTGACTAAACAATATGCACAGATCTGCAGGGACAAAGGCAGCAGGCCCTGAACCAGTCACAGTTCACACTGTATGACAGGCTAGCTGCTGGGTTAGAGTCCAAATGCTAAATATACAAACCACAGACTGTATATAAAGATGGACGACATGACAGCTCCCCAAAAGTGAAGCCAAAACATCTGGATCGCCCCCTGGTGGCTGGCTGCAGTATAGGTCGTAAATCCTGCCTCCTCCATGTTAGCAGATGGGCCAAACTAAAAAGTCAAAGTACACGTCAAATATAATTTTCACAAAGATGGTTTCTGACCTTTTAGGTAGCTTTTATCATGCTGATGTATGTTCAAGTGTTCATTTTTCTTTAATTAGGGCTGTCAATCGTGATTAATTGCAAATTAATAGCTAATTTTTTTATCTGCTCAAAGTGCACTAACACACAATTTAGGTGCACCAAAAAACATTTAATTGAGCCTTTTGGCGCCACAATAATATGTTACTTGTTTTTGTCAGTTCCCATACACATTGGTAATTTCTTAACGCATTATGTAAATGATAGGGCTAATAGTGAATTGATTAAAATAGTTAATCGCGATTAATTTCAAATTAATCACACATTTTTTTATCTGTTCAAAATGTGCCCTCAAGGCAGATTTGTCAAGTATTTAATACTCTTATCAACATGGGAGTGGACAAATATGCTGCTTTATGCAAATGTATGTATAAATTAATTATTGGAAATCAATTAACCCAAAACAATGACAGATATCATCCAGAAACCCTCAAAGGTACTGCATTTAGCATAAAAAATATGCTCAAATCATAACAAGGCAACAACAACAGTCAGTGTGTCAGTGTGCTGACTTGACTATGACTTGCCCCAAACTGCTTGTGATTATCATAAAGTGGGCATGTCTGTAAAGGGGAGACTCGTGGGTACCCGTAGAACCCATTTACATTCACATATCTGGAGGTCAGAGGTCAAGGGACCCCTTTGAAAATGGCAAGGACAGTTTTTCCTCTCCAACATTTTGCGCAAGTTTGGAGCGTTATTTAGCCTCCTTCACAACAAGCTGGTTGATACCAATGGATTCTTTTGGTTTTTGTAGTTTCCTATGATGACAGTATCTCCACTGTAGCCTCAAAACTGAGCCCGCTACAACCGCCGAAAGTTTGATATTGCAAGTTGCGTTAATGCGTTAAAGAAATTAGTGGTAGCGCGATAATAACACGTTAACACAAATTTGTTTTAACTTATTATTATCGCATTAACTTTGACAGCCCTAGTTTAATTAGTTATTTGTTGCTATAGAAAGGTGGGTGAGCTGTCATGATTGGATTCTAAATCTTCTAAAAGTGGTGTTTGAGTTAACATGTTTTGTCCTGTCATTGCAGCTGGTACTTTGGTAAACTGGGCCGTAAGGATGCAGAGAGGCAGCTGCTGTCCACTGGCAACCCTCGGGGAACCTATCTCATCCGGGAGAGTGAAACCACAAAGGGTAAAACTACCACAGACACACTCAGAGTCACACAGGTTGATGTGTGTTTAAGCCATGACAGATCCACTACCTCCAGTCACACCAGCCCTGAGAGTGTAATTAAAAGATAAACCTGTGGAATGTTTCTACGCTCTGACATTTCCCACATGGCTTCTGTGAACTTGAGCGGTGTGTTAGCTACGGCCGAGCACAGAACCTCAATGCTTTTTGAGTGACAACCGAATTGAAAGTTTTCAAGTGTCGAGTACTTAAAGCGAGCGCTGAATGCTTGGTCTGATTCGTAGTCTTGTTAAATTATTCTTTGATTATTTATTTCCTGATTTAAACCATGGACAAGTTGTTGATGTTTAGTGGAACTGTGTCCCCCCCCACCAGGTGCCTTCTCCTTGTCCATACGGGACTGGGACGATGTGAAAGGAGACCATGTCAAGCATTATAAGATACGCAAGCTGGACAGTGGCGGCTACTACATCACCACCAGGGCTCAGTTTGACACACTGCAGCAGCTGGTTCAGCACTACTCAGGTATAAACACTGTGCTTTTAATGACATTTCAATGACTGCTTTGATATCTGGATCTGAATTTTAGGATATGTTTTGGTTGATTTTAGGACTTCTGACGTAGCAGTACTACATAATTACAAGCAATTCTACTATTTATGTTTATTTTGGGACGTAATCTACTTTATTTGAGGACTTATTCTGATTCATTTTAGAATAAAACCTGTAATTTTTAGGACTTAATATGGTTTATTTTAGGATATATTCTGGTTAATTTGAGGACGTATTCCAGTTAATGTATTCTCGTTCACTTTAGGACATATCCTCGTTATTTCTAGGATATATTCTCGGTCACTTTAGGATGTAATCCTCATTATTTTTAAGATGTATTCTGATTAATTTTAGGACGTATTCCAGTTAATGTATTCTCGTTCACTTTAGGATGTATCCTTCTTAATTTTAGGATATATTCTCGTAAATTTTAGGACGTATTCCAGTTAATGTATTCTTGTTCACTTTCGGACATATCCTCGTTATTTTTAAGATATATTCTGGTTAATTTTAGGATGTAATTCAGGTAATGTATTCTCTTTCACTTTAAGACGTATCCTTGTGATTTTTAGGACATATTCTGGTTCATTTTAGGACGTATTCCAGTTAATGTATTCTCGTTCACTTTAGGACGTATCCTCGTTATTTTTAGGATATATTCTTGTTAATTTATATTCTGGACAGAAGCAGAGAAAAACTGCAGCAAATACAGTCCTAAAAGACGTGTAAATACAGTAAATATACAGACATCATGTCTGTGAAGTGCAAAGTTGATAAGCTGCACTGCTGACACAAAGCTTCAAAATATATATTTACATAAAGCTATTCCCAGTGCAGCTTAAAAGAATATGGTATGTAAATTAAGCCTGAAAACCACCAAGGCTGCCCCTCAGTGGTCTGGCCGCCATATGGCCCATGAAGCATTGCGTCGCCCACTCTCCATTAAAGAGGGAAACAGACAGATGTTGCCATAGTGAGATATGTTATGATGGAGACACAGCATTGACACCGTGGCCCCATTTGCACAAGCACCAAATAGCAAACTTCAAAGTCTTCTCTTCTGTCCGGTGTCCGTTTTCCTTGAATTGATCCAGAATGCATTAAGCAGACACTGTTACACTATAATTGCATCTGGTCTGCCAGCACATTTTCACATATAGGAATAAAAGGTGGCACTTAACCATGAGGCACGAGTGGAAAGAAATGGAAAGCTGCTGTACGTCAAATTAGTTAAGAAACATGATGTTAGAGTGGAAAGGCACTATTATTTAGCACTCTTCTTGAGCAAAGGGAGACGGGGAGTTAGTGTGTGAGTTACAGTTTGCTTCACAGTATCCAGATGTGTGTGTTTAGCTCGTGCCTCGTGACACACATATTTGATAACCACTGATTATTGTCTTTAGTTGTACTCGTGTATTCTGTGTTTTTCCTCTTTCTTCAGTCGTTTCTCTTACTCTGTCTCGGAGTAACGATGATGTATATGTATTTGTCGTCTTACGTTTGTTCTGTTTTATCCCTCTCATCCTCCGTGTCCCTCTCACGGAGAAGGAGAAACAGATATTTTTCCTGTCACGCTCTAATTGGCATATCGACGTTTAAGCCCTAAAATCAACACCATGGATTTTCTGTGTGTTTGTGTCACGGCACATTAACCGTCCCTCTACATTATCACCATTCATTTAATCACCATTCCAGATGACGTATGGAGCCGACGACGCGCACCTTTTTCAAATAACATTGACTCTTTTCAGGGCTTGTGCTTTTATTGCTTTCTGCTTTTCTCTATTTTTCATGTCTATAAAGAGCTATAAGGAGCCTATCTGGCATCACATACTGCAGCTATTCTTCAGATGCAACTGAAGGGATGAGAAAGGAGACTTAAGACACGCGGCCTTGAGAATCAGCTATGCTGCAAATCTGAATGCAGATCACCTTCAAAGCGAGATTATGTAACGTTTGAAAGAACGAATAGCCCATTCTTCTTCCTCTCACGAATAAAAAGTTGAATTCATAAATGAAGCGGTCTTGCTAAAGTCAACACACTCGGGGAAACTGGATTTCCATCAATAAAAGAAAAAAAAATAGATGAACAGTTAGACATGATAAAATATGAAAATACTCATGGTGAGTCAAAATCAGAGATTAAAATAAGTCAAAATGGAGTAAAAAATGTTGATTTACTATCTCATAATTTTGACTTCCTAAGTCAAATTTATGGGTTAGTAAGTCCAATTTTTGAGACAGCAATTGCACCTCAAAATGTTCATTTATTAGCTCATAAATTTACAAATGACTTAGTAAATCTTTATGAGATAATAAATCAAAATGATGACCTACTAAGTCAAACTGTTAAAGGTATAATTGATAACCTTGCCACATTCTCCCTCATCCTGTTCCATTTGTTGTTGATTTTGTTTAAAAATGCCGAATTTTAATTTTATGGGTTATTGTTGTTTGGACGATTAAGCTAAGATGGCTAATATATGCTAACGTCAGTTGGCCTGATGGAGATGCTGGTGTCAAACTCAGCCATTTCTCTGTTTTTTCTGGCATTTTGATCATTGACAGCACAGAGACACCACGTGATACCAACGTCATTATACTATTGGCTCACAAACTTTGTTTGAAGCTGGAACCAAATGTCAGATATCTTCCACAGAGATAAACAAAACATTAATTTTGGACCCACTAACATTTAAAAAAATAATGAATTCACAATCATAACAAGTCTTATGAGGAAAAGCCATACTTTTATTCGTCACCTTTCTAAAAGCTATGTGGATGTATTCTTTTTTTTAAATTGTTCGTCTACATAAAAATGTTATCAGTACAACCTTCAAGTCAACATTTTTGACTCACGTACTATCTCATCATTTTGATGTGGTGACTCATATATTGGCTTACCTTGAGTGTTTTTGTTTTTATCAGTCCTATCATCTTTAGCATTTTTATACCCCTGCGGGTATATAGCGTTCCGCGTGTCCGTCCTTCCTTCCTTCCGTCCGTCCTTCCGTCCGTTCGCGTGTCACACTTTTCCATAGTAGAACTCGAAACCTATTTCACTTAGGAACTTCAATTTTGGTGTGATGGTTGACAGTGTGGTCTAGTTGTGCCTTTTGGGGGTTAGAAGTTCAGGGTGCCCCAAATTTTGGCCAAAAGCTGTGATTTTTTTCAACTTCAATTTCGTTTCCGGAGCAGAACTCAGAAACTATTTAACATAGGAACTTCAAATTTGGTATGATGGTTGACACTGTGGTCGAGTTGTGCGTTTTGGGGGTTAGACCTGAGAAATGTGAGCTAATAACAAGCTACATTGTGCTCAATAGACTAATTCCATTAGTTCCAAAAGGGCAAAACCTTTGGCCCTACTTTAGTAGGGGTCAAGCGGTGAGCAGGTGTGGTATGTGAGCCATGCTCACTTTTGCCTTGTTTTCTATAGTTGCATAATAACATGTCACAGATAAACATCATTCTAAAAGTAATAAAACTATTGGATGATACAAGACGTAAAGGCACAGTTTCTCATCAGGAAACATATCTGTTGTTTCCTGCTTCCGCTCACTCACACTCAGGTTGCCTGGTGATGAAAATCTTAGGAGATGAAGGGAAATTGAGCCAATATTCTGTACGTTTTTGTTTTGTAGGAACATGAGACCATCCTGGTGTAAACTGGTGCTGTCTATGTCTATTCAGTCATTGTCCCCAGGTTGGATCAGTGGCTGTTTTTAAACTACCACTTGGTGGTGCCAAAGTTAGATATTAAATAATACATTTTTAAAAATGACGAGAAAACCGAATGTCAGACAAAATCTAGCTTAGCACTCGAAGATTGAGAACTGACAGATTCTTCCTTTTTAAATCAAATAATCTTTCATCGGGGGAATATTAACTCTGTCAAAGCACAAACATCATTATTTGAAGCTGCCACACCTTTCTGGGAAACACTGCCTGTTTTGATGCGCGCTGCGTGGATACGGTCCACATATTGACAGCTTTTATGACAGCCAGCAGAGTGAACATGGAGCTGTATTGATGTGTGAGTGGAGCCGCTGAGGCAGCAGGCAGGCGGCCCAGATGGGCTTTGATGGCCGAGTTGCAGGTTGAACACTCCCACAGGGGAGACGCGGCCTTTATCTCGTCTTTACTGCCTCGTGCAAACAACCTGGGGCCTTATCGCTGGCAGCGGGGAGGAAGGGGGGTCACTTTGTCCTTGCAGTATTGGGGGGAAGAAGGGAGGGGGGGGTCTCAAGGTACCAATGGAAACTCTGCCCTAATCCACTGGCTTAATCAATCAGGGACAAACATGAGAGCTTCCTCCAGAGTAAAAGCAAGAGATGTTTGATTTCACGACACAGACGACACGGTGTCATCAGCTAAAGTGACAACCAGGGAGGATCGACGTGGAAGCAGCTGGAGCACCACTCGGTTGCCTAAACAAGCGCGGTTGTTAATGTCCCTCCTGGAGCATAAAGTCCCCGAGCTCCGTCTTTATGTTTAACAACAACTGTAGATGTACGTTTCCCAGATGAGTGACTGACGGCCGGAGCTATCTCCTCACATAAATTACTGTCATTATCGTTAAAGCGTATGCGAGTCGTAGATGCTATTAGCCAAAGTGTGCTGTAACACAGAGCCTTACTGTTTCTATGACTCGCACCTACACTTGCTGCTTTTGGTTCTTTAGCCCTAGCAGCAGGATGAGATACTTTTACTGTAATCTCATTCAGCAAGATGAAGCCACTACAAAATCATGCCCTAAAATTTAACATCTTACCACCAGGTATCATTAAAACTCCAAAGCTACAGCTTGCTATATTGGTTTATTTAAGTGCCCCGCAACAAAATCCTAAAAACACCTAAATGCTACTCCTCAGGAATGCCTTTATGAGGGCTGCCAGTCGATTCAAATATTTAATCACGATTAATCGCATGATTGTCCATAATTAATCTTGATTAATCGCAAATTAATCGCACATGTTTTATCTGTTGAAAATGTACCTTAAAGAGAGATTTGTCAAGTATTTAATACTCTTATCAACATGGGAGTGAGTAAATATGCTGCTTTATGCAAATGTATGTATATATTTATTATTGGAAATTAATTAATAACACAAAACAATGACAAATACAGTCCAAAAACCCTCACAGGTACTGCATTTAGCATAAACATATGGGGAAATTATATATTTTTGTAGGCCAACCAGGAAGTTAGCATCGCCCTGGTTCCCTCCACAAAAAGCCAATGGGATTGTTCCACTGGGTTTTGGATTATTGCAGAAAATAAGCTCTGTGGTAAACAGACGTTTATGATACTTCCACGTTTTGTTCAGCAAGATAATCTCCACAAATGAACACCACTGTTATGATTTTTGAAGTGTGAATGAAATCGCCAGAAGTAAAAAGCTAACGTTAGGCTATAAACGAACTACACCACGGTCACATGAGCGCGAGTATACACCGTATAAAACAACGTGGCTGTAAAGGAGGACGAGTCGCCACGATGACATTTAGTAGTCTCATTTAGCCACTTGTTAGCAAACGCCATTTTTAAGACACATAAATGCTTTAAAATTCACAAGTGGGGTATTTATTGATGTATTTTATGTCATAGAACAAAACGTTAAAATCTCTTCAGCTTGTGTTAACCACAGACCTTATTTCAGGCATCTAACTAAAAACCCATTGACTCCCAGACGAGGGAACAGGAAGTGCTAAAATGCTAACTCATTTCCGGGTTTTATGACTCATTCCTGTAGGACTCTATTGCAAATTCAGCACTCCATGCCCCCAGTTTATAACTCAGGCTTTCTATTAGAGATTTGTAGATTCCTAGCCCAAGCCAAAATGACATCATCAAAATAACTCTAATGACATCATCTGGGTTATTTTCGCCACAGAAGACTTTTATACAACTGTTTTCACAGGCTGAGCAGTGCTTCCCATGACGAGAACACTGATGTTGACGTGTGAAATCAGCGGCATTCACCTTTAAGGTCTGCGACAGCACCTCAGTCTCACTGGCTCCTGTACATAAATTCTTGGTCGCGTTCGTGCTGAGATGTGTACTGTACGACCTGGCAGCACTCTGGTTGATTTGATGATCAGTAAGGATCATGCAGGCCACATTAGACTGATTACTGTCAGATCCCCTGACCTGGAAGCTCCCTGATTTTCAGCTTTCATGTTTACTCTGCTTTTTTTGTCGTCCTTGTTTCTAGCTCTTTGCTGCTTCGAGGCTTTCCCCCTCTCCTGCAGGATGCTCTGCTAACTCTCTGTACGTTTCTCTCTGTGCTCTTTATTTGTGCATCGCCGTGTGCAGACCGAGCCGCCGGGCTCTGCTGTCGCTTGGTGGTTCCCTGCCACAAAGGGATGCCACGCCTCGCCGACCTGTCCGTTAAAACCAAAGACGTGTGGGAGATCCCGCGGGAGTCGCTGCAGCTCATCAAGCGTCTTGGGAACGGGCAGTTTGGGGAGGTCTGGATGGGTACGGATCCAGTCGCCTCCGGAAGAAGAGGCCGCATGGAAGGGGGGCCACACTGGGCCAGCAGAGACTCCAAAACACGAGCAAATAATCTGGCCCGGGAAGGGAGGGGATCAAATGAGAAAATGGGGCAGGAAATTTTGATAATTCTCGGTTTGGGACTTTTGCCAAGGAAATGCTTTTGGTTTTTTTGACCCCTCCCTTCCAAAATCATCTGGAAAAACATCCGACGTGTCAGGAGACTCTGCTCCCACAGTCTGAAGATGGCTCCCTTCCATGTCCCTCTCTGCATGGTCCACTCCCCAGTAGTTAACCCTGTGTGCCTTGCCTTCCCTCCCCTTGTAGAGTGTGCGGATGGTTTGTGCTTTAATTTAACGGGCGAGTGTGTGAACTACATTCCTGACACTGTGGGCTTGAGTCATGATTCCTGGGAGATCAGCAGAGACGAACTTAAGTTGGAACTAAAGCTGGGGACGGGATGTTTTGCCGATGTGTTTCACGGTAAGGAAATCCACCCCCCACAAAGAGTACCCTTTTTTTTAAATGTTCACATTGGGCCACCCTGGAAACAAAAGTGAAGATTTCCATATATCCCTTTACCTGCATTCTTAAATGTACCAAGAATGAAATTTTGTTTGCTAATTGGAAATGAAAGCAACTGTTATCTTATCCCCCTCCAGCAGTCCTGCAGGGTGTGTTTTGTAAAACATAATCCATAAAGTAAGACTTAGAAAATCAGTTCCTATTCCTATATACAAATTCAGACTGTGCTGTTATTTCCAGTAATTAACTGAGTACAGCATTGAGTGCAGTATGGAAATCCAAAATGGTCAATATTAAGTCTGTTTTTCCTTTTTCACAGAGTTCTCTTTCTAAGGAACACTGTGAAACATGAAAACACTGCTGAAGTAACCAAAGTAGTTAGCTGGCTAACTGCTGATTTATTAACTGCAATAGGCCTATAGTATCTTGTCCTGCACCTTAGCTTGCTAAACGAACTAGCAAACAAATATCCACTGGGGAAAGATGCACTGCTAGCATCAGTTTGCAGGGTACATGGCTAATTAGCTAGTCAGCTGTAGCACTTGGAAACAGCTTATACGTTGCCTACGCGCTAAACGGTGGCTTAATCTTCAACACTACAGCTAATAAAACGCTGTCATTAGCTTGTAGGTTAAAGGTGCCAATTTCGAAATTCAGAGCATTAAAGGTAGGGTTGTTCAAATACATTTTTATTATATTTGTTGAAATTCTCATTACATCAGGACAGTAATCGATAAATGAAATGCTCTAAAAAAAAAAAAAATTCCGGTATCAGATTTGTAGTTTTATAATAATAAACAAAATGTTCACAGTAATTGTTTCGGACTACAACATTTGTAATGCTTATTAAATGATTTAATTACTTTCTAATTTACATATAAAGTATAGCGTATTTACTCTCTCCATTCATATCATTTTCTAATGTTTAGTTTTGTCCATTTTGGGCTTCCATACTGCAGAACATGAGGGTGTGCGTTCTTATCATATTCCAGCTGGACAGATACTGAGGATAGGGCTTCTCCCAGATGACACCCAGCCTCTGGGATCCTATTACCTCACAACCCAGCAGGTGACCGTCACCCGCTCAGTCCCGACTCCCGAAATGTCTGCACAGCTGCATCACTAAAGAAGCCTACTCTGATTCATGGGCTTACATTAACCCCCTTCCCCTCTCCCCCAAACACATGTACAGTAAACCAAATGTTAGCTGACGGGCTCTGTCTTCCCTTTGGGTCACTACTAATATTCCTGCACCCATTACTGTCACAGAATGAGATACACGGAGTACTACTTTTGAGTGATTATCATATATGTCTTAATATGCATGCTCTGACACAGTAGCTGGGGGCAGCGCACATTGGTGGCATAGCCATGCTGTGTTGCAGTAACTGGCATGCAACCAGTGAGGAGCTTACAGGCTTGCCTTTGTTAATCATCCTACAAAGGATTATCGGCTCCTGTGTTGGCGTATTGTGGCTCCGCTGGATCCTCTCCTGGCTTTTAAAAGCCATTTCAAATCAAGGTCCACTCTAAACCTCGTACCCATTTAATTATCCTTCAACCCTCAACCTCTGTGCATGAGAATTACAGACGAGCTGGTTCTCATACTGTCTCCTGATCTCATTCTGTGTTGCATGTTTACCTCATTGTCATGTCAAAGCAAGACCCCCCCACCCCCCGATTTTTACTACAGCCGCCAATCATCTCTTCTGGTTAGACAGCAGGTTTGGCAAGTCTGACTCTGACGTGATTTGAATATGAATCGGTGTTGCCGCTGTGCTGATGCCAGCCTGTGTGTGTTTGCGTGTGCCAGGAACGTGGAACGGCACCACTAAGGTGGCGGTGAAGACTCTGAAGCCTGGCACCATGTCCCCGGAGTCCTTCCTGGAGGAGGCTCAGATCATGAAGAAGCTCCGCCATGACAAGCTGGTGCAGCTCTACGCCGTGGTGTCTGAGGAGCCCATTTACATCGTCACAGAGTACATGGGCAAAGGTAGACGAACACACCAACACATGCATATATACACACACAACTGTTCTTTGTTGAAGCTTTCAGTCCCGATGAGTCTTTGCACATTTTGTTAATGCACTAAGACTAAGTGTTCATTTAAGAACCCTTTTCATCCAAAGAACCTTTTTTGGAGGAAAGAGTTCTTCAAGGATTGCTGAAAGCTTGGGTGTTAAAAGATCCTCCCAGTCCACACCCCTAAAAACTGTGATTGTGAACCATGATTGTTGTGGGTTGCTCTGCACCAAATCAGCCCTGCCCCCTTTAAGGAGCCTCATGAGGAATCTTGGGTGGGTTCTAGATGAAACCCTTGGAATATAAAAGGGTTCTCGGTAGAATACCCTGTCTGGGTTCTTGTTAGCACCCTTATACTGGGCATACACTGTAAGATTTTTAAATCTTACTCCTACTGTACGAGTAGATCGTTTGCGATGTAAAGCCAAAGCTCACGATATATGTGCTCACACTGTATGGACCGATCATCAGCCACGACCTGAGTGCTCTCACTGTACGTGTAAAATAAAAAAAGAGAGAGCTCCACTCTGATTACTGTAAAAAAAAAAGCAGAAAAAAGGCAGTGAAATTGGGGAATCGGCTTGTGGCTCTGCTTCAACTGTGAGAGAGCCTGTGACTGTCCGACGGCCGGTAGGAGGAGTTAATCGGTCCTCGGTCCACTGCACTGCAAACGACGCCCAACGAAGCTGAAATTCGGCCCGACTCTAAAATGAGTGGTGCGGCTCAAAATTCGGGCCAGAAACGGGCTAAAACCGTACAGCGTATGCCCCTGCTTTAGACGGTGGAAAGGTTCTGGATAAAACCTCTAGAGAGGGTTCTGGGTAGGACCATCATACCATAGAAGGGTCCTCTGTAGAACCTCTCACAGGTGGTTCTAGGTAGAACCCTAATAAAAAGTTCTACCAGGAACCAAAAAGGGTTATCCTATGGGGACAAGTCGAAGAGCCCTATATGGTTCTAGTTAGCACCTTTATTATACCCCCGCGACAACGTAGTCGGGGGTATATAGCGCTCCATGTGTCCGTCCGTCCTTCGGTCCATTCACGTGTCACACTTTCGTTTCGGGAGCAGAACTCGGAAACTCTTTAACTTGGTAACCTCAAATTTGGTGTGATGGTTGACAGTGTGGTCTAGTTGTGCCTTTTGGGGTTAGAAGTCCAGGGTGGCCAAAGTTTTTGGAAAGTTTGGCCAAAAACTGTGATTTTTTTTCGACTTCAATTTTGCTTCCACAGTAGAACTGGTTCCATTAGTTTGAAAAAGGCGAAACCTTTGGCCCTGCCTTAGTAGGGGTCAAGCAGTGAGCGGGGGTATGTGAGCCATGCTCACTTTTGCCTTGTTTCTATAGAGTTGGTTAGAGTCATAGAGTGGTCTACAGTGCATTTCAGTCACAAATGTCTACCCATAGGGTTAGAGCTGTAGGGCTGTGGTCATTCATTCAAATCAAATGGATTTATCAAGAATAAAGGTGAAGCTCGTGGACTGTTGAAAAAGGAAAGGGTTCATCCTCTTGGAAGCGTGAATATGCTTCGTAAATTCAGAAAAAATGGCAATCTCCCCATTAGATGGAGATTTTTGTTTGATGTTGGTACAGGAAGAATAGTCAGGGGGTCTCCGAAATCAATTTGGAATCATCCTCTGAGAGCCATGAATACCCACAGTAAATGTAGTGTAGATGGACTGACCAATCAATGGACAGCCTTACTGCTTGTGGGGCAAAAAAAAAATTATAGGGTGAGTCTCAACCCTTTGCTTTGTTTGACCTGAGTTGCCACAATAGCAAAAAGCACAGTAAAGCGTCAGGAATGGTTTAAATCTCAAGCACCGAGCTCTATATATGCACTGGTTTGTGTGTTTAATCATATCACACTGAGCACAAACATGCAAGGCTTTGCAAAAATGTTTTTCATTTCAGCAGAAGTGTTTTTGTTCCATTCCAGGCAGAATAATAGTAGCTGTTCTGGTATGGTAAACCCTTTGTTTCAGAGTGACTGAAGATGATTAAGGCCTTCAAAACAATCCTTCCAAAGCACTGCAATTTAAAAGAAAAAACCCACAAGAAAGAGCTGTGGACGCACATTAAAACACCAGAGAACACAAGAATGGAAACTTTGATGTGCATCACTGTCTGTTGCATGCAGAGACTGCCTCACCATCTAGGTCAGCCTATGGAGTTGAAGAGGAGAATTCAGAAAAGCAGACCCAGTGTGAAATGTGATGAATGTCAAAGTATTTGCGGTGATCATCAAGTCCCCCAATCCTGTATTTATCCTCTAACTCAAACTGATTATTGTTGATGATGTGAGGTAGAAGTGAGCCGACAAATTACAAGCCTCGTGTCTCCAGAGCATTCAGCTGTCACATTATTGCTTGTGGTTTGGTAATTGCCGAATTAAAACCAGTTCCTGTTGAGGGCCGGGGGGGCAGTAGGGAACCACTGATTCGCTGATGGATCTAAGACGTACAGTTTTCAGTCTTCAGTGTCTGTAACATCTGTTTCTGTCTGCCGTAGGAAGCCTGTTGGACTTCTTGAAGGACGGAGAAGGACGAGGGTTGAAGCTGCCTAACCTGGTGGACATGGCAGCACAGGTATGCCTTGATCAAAAACATCCAGTTTGTCTTGAAGTCACGGGTCTATTTCAGTTACATGAAAGAAACAGGACTGTTTCTCATCACTGGTTTCCTGAAAACACAGAAAAGATTTCAGAAACTTTGGAAACATACTTAAAGTGTCAGTAGGCAGCATATTTTTGGCATCATTGGGAAAAAAAAACATAATAACCTTTCAGCATAATGTAATTCAAGTGTTCTGAGGGAAAACTAGACCTCTGCTCCTCCTCATGGCTCTGTTTTCAGGCTTTAGAAAATCTATCCTGTGACGGGAGACTTTGACCAATCACAGGTCATTTCATTGAGAGAGAGCTTTCCTATTGGCTGTGCTCCGGTCATGTGACCGGAACTTGGCGTTCCTTCACCCGATTTCACAATGGCGGCGGCATCACAAACTTTCTCATTTTACAGCTAAACCGTGCACTACAAGATGATTCTGAAAACATCTGAGGAGAGAAATAGACATTAATATAACATAATATTGATTCATATTTGATCAGCGCTGTCTAGTTTGACCGTTTGGTTGGACTTCAGAGTGATTGACAGCCGGCTCTCATACGGCAAGCTGGACAGCAGACCTCAGATCAGTTGTTTTCCTCCAGTAGGTGAAATCTTGCAGATGCCGTTAGGAGCACCGGAGGACACAGAGGCACATGATTTTTTTCAGGTTACCTGTTTCATGAACTACTGTCACGATATAGCGAGAGTTTTATAAAAACAACTTTTTTTAATCATATTTGCTCCAGTCTTGCCTACTTCAGCTTTAAAGGAACAGTGTGTAGCATTTAGGGGGATCTATTGGCGGAAATGGAATATAATATTAATAAGTATGTTTTTTAGTGTGTCTAATCACCTGAAAATCAGAATGGTTGTGTTTTCGTTACCTTAGAATGAGCCGTTTATATCTACATACGGAGCAGGTCCTCTTAACACAGTATGCTATGTTTCTACAGTAGCCCAGAACGATCAAACCAAACACCGGCTCTAGAGAGAGCCATTCACGCTTTTGCGTCGGCCACGTCACACAGGAGAAGTTTCAGTTACTTGCAATCTGCAACTTCACCACTAGATGCCACCAGATCCTACACACTGCACCTTTAAAACTTACTTTAATCATCTCACCTCAGAGAATCAGGTATTTATTTGAAGCAGGCTTATATTAGAGACCAGCCTTTGTTTTTATAAGTATATATTAGAGCTGTCAATCTATTAAAATATTTAATCGTGATTAATCGCACATTTTTATCTGTTCAAAATGTACCTTAAAAGGAGATTTGTCAAGTATTTATTGCTCTTATCAACATGGGAGTGGGCCAATATGTTTGCTTTTTGCAAATATATGTATATATTTATTATTAGAAACATGGCGGACTCCATGAAGAGGACCCGCTACCTATAAAGTGCTCATTTTAAGCTAACGGAAACAGAACAATTATTAATTTCAGGTGATTATACACTAATGAAAACATATATTATTATAAATAGTTTATTCCATTTCTGCTAATAGAGCCCCCTAAATGCTACACACTGGCCCTTTTGACCTGATTTTCGGGTTTCTTGCAGGTAAAACAGCACAGATTTGTTAGGCCTGCGTGTTTAATGGAAAATGTCTGAATGAGCTATAATTAACATCAATTATTTCTATTCTATTTGACCATTTCTAAAGCCCAACGGGATACAGGAGGCTTCGAGTTTCAGACTCCTTCCTAAACCGGCTCAATCACTTGCCTACAGATCCTTTTTTTGGGAGGACATGTTTTCTCTGACAGACAATATTTATCCATATTTTTAAGGCGCTGAAAGTTACATACAAAGTGGTACTTATTTAGAAACAGCTCTGTCTCACATGTGTCCTGAAGCGAATCGCAGTATTCAGCAGAATGTGTTGAGCTCAGTGTGCCGTGTGCCTCCAGGTGGCAGCGGGCATGGCCTACATCGAGAGGATGAACTACATCCACAGAGACCTGCGCTCCGCCAACATCCTGGTGGGAGACAACCTGGTGTGCAAGATCGCCGACTTCGGCCTAGCCAGGCTCATCGAGGACAACGAGTACACCGCACGGCAAGGTGGGGCTTCCCACACACGCACACACACACAATGTTAAATGCACATTCTTAATGCTCCCACTCATTCACATTCACACACAGTATGACTGCATTAGGTCATGGAGGGAATTCTCTCAGCGGGATTTGCTACACACCCACAACGAAATGACTAGTAAACAGTCAGCTGTGGATCAATCAGAGAGCAGACCCTCCCTGCTCCAGAGACACTGAGAGTTTAGAAGGCATGAATACTATTCTACTATTGAGCGTTGAAGCTTTCCAGACTGTTTCTGGTAATCACACTGGATTGTTTTCTGTTTAGGAGAGGAGGGGGGTTATTTGGCTGGTGTATCCATCCTATCATCATTCTGTTGATTGAAGGAATACGCAGAGCTTGACGGTTCATCCTTGACCTTGGAAATAGTATTATATTAGCATGTGCTCGCACTATGTAGACATGAGCAAGCATCGGTCAAAACAGCGAGGCAACACACACAAGACTGAACGTGATTGACAGGCATCATGTTGATTAATGTCAGCAACATTAGTCAGCTAAAAGCACAATACGTATCACTCTATATTTCACATGCTTGGCAGTAATGTTAGCTTACCAAGCAAAGGTCCCTCCATGAATCGATGTTGATCCTGAAGTGCTAACTTTTCCTGCTTCAGCCTCCCGACCGTGGTCAGAAGACACAGGGGAGACACCGTAATTTTGGTCTCCTGGGCCGGAGTCGATAACGTTACTCGCTCCGGAGTTAACCCCCGTCACTCCACTCAGCATCAGGGAACAAGACGCATTTCTGCACAAACTGCAACTTCCACTCTACATTCACTTGATATTCTCAAAGCTAAACTAACTCTCTTCTGCTCCGCTGCTCGCTGGTTTTCTCACACACTCGCCGCCCCCTCTCTCTCTTGCTTCACCACTCACTTCCCACGTACACACACACTGACTCAGCTATTCTCCCACAACACTAGTTTTCCTCCGACGTCGGTCACATTGCTGTTTTGCAGGACAGGCTTCACTAGATATAACTTTGATTTTATTGTGCTTCCGTGGAGTTTGTGTGGTGGGGGCTGGTCGTTTGTTTGCGAGAGCGGACTCTATTCTAACCGAACTCTAGCTTTGGGTTCACACTGTACTGTTAGCCCTGAAGTGGAGCTGAAAATAAAGAAGCTCGCGAGCGCACATGACGTCAAATCCGTTGGATTTTCCCAGAAAAACCGTCCTGCATTCTTCACATTAAAAGCAGCCTCCAGGCTGATAGAGGAAACCCAGAAGGTCGCAGAAGGTCTAAATTTTGAGGTTAGCTTAGGTTGTTCACACATCGGCAATAAAAAATGACACATTTATATGTGTAAAAAAGAGCATGCAGTCTGTCAGTATAGATGGAGTGGCTCAGTTGTCATGACAATTCCATTCGTTGATGAATATATCTAGTCAGTGGACCTGGAGTTAAAGGTCCCATATTGTAGAAGGGGACAATTTCATGTCTTTTTTTAATTATAAAGCAGGTCTATTTAAATACTGAGAAATCATCAAAACACTCATAATCAACTGATAGAGGAGAATTGTGAATGAATGCAGGATAAAGATAGTCTTCATGATTGAACTCACGCTGAGCTTCATAAGTAGGATTTTGAGAGAAATTCTGAATCTATTCACATATTGTTTGTGTTCATTCCTCCCTGGTACCCTAAGGGTTAAAGCGCTGACTCATGAACAACAATGTTGGAGTCTGGCTGTTGACCTCTGCTGCATCTCTCTCTCTCTCTCTCTCTCCCCTTCATTTCCTGTCATCTCTTTACTCTCTTTGTCGATCTTAGAAACAGAATAAAATGCCCCAAAATATATATATATATAAAAGAAATCTTAACTTAATATGTAGAGAAAGGAACAGAAACAGGGTTTTCAGTTTCCGCTCTAAATGTGGCTCATATTAGGTGAAGTATTCGTCAACACCCAGTGGACCGTAACCGTCCGTCGGTGAGTCTGAGCTCAGAACAGCTGTCCCCGTTGACACGGTTTGTCTGTGCTCAATAAATGCTGTCATCAGTTTCGCGAATTTTCTTTCTCCCTTTGACACATGAAATCATTCCGCTGTGCACATGTTTTTGAGGCTTTGCTTTGAAAACTAAAACCTTTTTATAGCTGGCAGATGCTGAAAGTTGGCATTCAGCTTAACCATGACTTCCACTTCACTTACAGTACCGAGCCCGTCACGATGAGGACGTTATCGGCTTATCGTACGATGTACGGACGTGACCTGGATCATTGTTGCTGACCTGCCCGTTGTGTTTACATGCCCGTTTGTCTACATCAGAATGTCCCCAACATTTTAGCCGACATGATGTCAGAATGAACAGCAGGGTTTCACCACCATAGAAGCACGTTCCTTCCCCCGCGACATTAGAGACTCTCGCAATTTTCCAATCCCGCCTCGAAGACAGATCTCCTCTCCACTGCTTCCTCTTAACCCCCTCCACACCCCGCCACCTCCTTCATCCTTGTGTGTCTGAGTCACATAGTCTGTTGTTTGTTAAAGTGTCTTTGAGTTCTTAGAAAGCACTACATACATTTCATTTTTTATTATCATTAACTAGGGGCTGTCAATCGATTCAAATATTGAATCGTGATTAATCACAAATGAATCGCTCAACTCTGTTCAAAATGTACCTTAAAGGGAGATTTGTCAAGTATTTAATCCTCTTATCAACATGGGAGTGGGCAAATATGCTGCTTTATGCAAACGTATGTATATATTTATTATTGGAAATAAACTAACAACACAAAACAATGACAGATATTGTCCAGAAACCCTCACAGGTACTGCATTTAGAATAAAGAATGTGCTCAAATCATAACATGGCAAACTGCAGCCCAACAGGCAACAACAGCTGTCAGTGTGTCAGTGTGCTGACTTGACTATGACTTGCCGCAAAAACTGCATGTGATTATCATAAAGTGGGCATGTCTGTAAAGGGGAGACTCGTGGGTACCCATAGAACCCATTTACATTCACATATCTGGAGGTCAGAGGTCAAGGGACCCCTTTAAATATCACCATGACAGTTTTTCCTCACCAAAATTTAGCGTAAGTTTGGAGCGTTATTTAACCTCTTTTGTGACAAACTAGTATGACATGGTTGGTACCAATGCATTCCTCAGGTTTTTCTAGTTTCATATGATGCCAGTATCTTCACTCTAGCTTTAAAACTGAGAAATGAGTGGCGTTAAAACAAATCTGTGTTAATGCGTTATCATAATGTTACCCGTCACCGTAGATGTAAATACTTTTGATGCGACAAGTTTGCCGAGCCAAATTGTTGTGCTGTTAATTTGTCACACGCTCTACTGTATGTAAAAAGGAAACCAGGGCCAGCTGAACCAGAACACAGCTCTTTACCAAACCAGAAAGAGAAGACGATGGTGTCAGAAGGAAACAGGTATTATGAAATCACCTGCTTAATGTTTCTTTCATCTCTGCTCTCCTACAGGTGCAAAGTTCCCCATCAAGTGGACCGCCCCCGAGGCTGCGCTCTACGGGAAGTTCACCATCAAGTCGGACGTGTGGTCGTTCGGCATCCTGCTGACGGAGCTGGTCACCAAGGGTCGGGTACCTTACCCAGGTGAGGAAGAGGAGGAGGAGGAGGAGGGTTAAACAGAGAGCAGAGGCTCAGCGTGGCGGAGCTTTTCACCTTGAGCTGCTCTGGAAACACGTTGATAAAGTGGCCTGATAAGAAGAAACCCTCTCCTGAGTGTTGTTACCAAAACACACGGAGCGTTTTCTATGACAACAGGCCCCTCCTGCTGTTGATGCACGTAAAAGGTTCTTTAATGCTCGGGTAACCTTCCTCTCCCTGCCAGAATGTGAGATAACACTTCATTAGCGCCGCTCGCCTGTGGGACAACTGAATTTCAGACGGAAACTAAAACCGACAGCGGGGGGACACATGTTTGTCCAGATGGGGCTGGTGGGCTGCTTGTGCTTCGGGGAGGAGGTGAGGAAGGTTAGCACGCAATAAGCTGAGGGAGCAGCAGCATGCTAACACGTGTGTTAGCAGCTGGAGCACCCAGTAATGTAACAACATGTCCTGACCAATAATGGAATACCTTATTACATTATTGGGAACCATTCTCAACACTGAGTGACGCATACGGGTTTCTACTTTAAATGTACTTAAAATTACTAACATAACATAACAGGAGTGCAAGGAGTGTCAAAATATTAATTTTTCTCCAAAAATATACTTAAGTAAGAGTAAAAACAGCTACATTAAAACTAAGTAGTACAAAGTACAGAAAGTTACTTATGTACATGTAATGGGGTAAATGTAACTCAGTAGTGCCTCTGGTTCTTGATGATTTAGGGCATGGACGGATTATGAGACAATGGGCCCCCTGGACACAGATATGCAAAAGCCCCACCACTTCTCCTACATAGGAGAAAGACAAACGTCGTAGTTGTTTAGCTTCTCATTGTGGTCATTTTGAGTCTTTTTGTAGTTGCTTTGTGTCTCTTTTTAGACACTTTGAGTCTTTACAGTCATGTCGTGTCTCTTTGTGTTTTTGTCTGTGGTTTTGCCCCTTTTTTGTAGTTGTTTTTCCCCTTTTTGTAGTTGTTTTTCCCCTTTTTGTAGTTGTTTTTCCCCTTTTTGTAGTTGTTTTGCATATCTTTTTAGTTGTTTTGTGTGTCTTTGTTTTCATTTTGTGTGTCTTCAGTCATTTAGAGTCTCTTTGTAGTCATTTTGTGTCTCTTTGTAGTTGTTTTGTGTCTCTTCCTGGTTGGTACGTGTCTCTTTGAGTGACATTTTCAGTAATCCATGAGTTAGGGGTTTTGTTTTAGACTAAAGAGACAGTGAAACTTTTCAAAAATTCGCTGCAGAGTCTAGAAGTTAAGATTGTTACCAGCGGGATTCTGTTTGTGTTGAAGGTCACCAAGGTTAAATCAAAGCAACTGGTCTCCACAGAGATGTCATATTGATGTGTTTTAATCTTCATTTTTCAGGCATGAACAACCGCGAGGTGCTGGAGCAGGTGGAGCGAGGCTACAGGATGCCGTGCCCCCAGGACTGCCCCATCTCGCTGCACGAGCTGATGCTGCAGTGCTGGAAGAAGGACGCCGAGGAGCGGCCCACCTTCGAGTACCTGCAGGCCTTCTTGGAGGACTACTTCACAGCCACCGAGCCTCAGTACCAGCCCGGGGACAACCTCTAGACCCCCCCCTCCACCTCCCACTCCTGGACGTCTCGGGGCTGGGGCAGGACTGGCCCAATCAGTACTGTTACTGAACTCTGGAGCCTTCCCAGCCGGGCCTTTTATTCTAGGGATCTGTACAGCTTCCTCAGCTCAACCCGAGCATTTCAGTTCCACCGCCA
Source organism: Sebastiscus albofasciatus (assembly GCA_916701655.1). Classification (NCBI taxonomy): domain Eukaryota; kingdom Metazoa; phylum Chordata; class Actinopteri; order Perciformes; family Sebastidae; genus Sebastiscus; species Sebastiscus albofasciatus. The sequence continues at coordinate 37,702 of CAKAOI010027365.1, read as the reverse complement.
ACCCCTAAAACCGTCTCCGACACGCCCTCTAGCATCTGAACTCTGCAAACGGGATAAGTGGAGGAGGTGGTTCTGGAGGATGGACGGAGTTAACCGGGGTTGTGATAATGCAATGTATTCAATGTAAATAAGAAAGGCTTGTTTTAGTTTATTTGTTTGCTTTTAAGATTTTTATTTTCTCCTGCACAAAATAATAATGATAAAAAAATGATGAAGGCAAAGGAAGAGAACCCGAGCAGGCACAGTTAATCTGTACGTGTATTATACTGTAGCTCCTGTATTATTTTCTAGAGATTGAATTGGAAGCCGCCATATATTTTTTTCTAATTTTCCATAATGTGTAAAAAAAACAAAAACAGATTCCAGCCCCAGATTATTGCTTTATCATGACTTTTCAGTTCTGCAGAGGCTTCTTCAGACGAGCATGACGCAGTCCTCCATCAGCCTTTTTTTCTTTTCATGCACCCCTTTCCCCCCCTTGAACAAGGTTCTTTTACAAACGGTATATGTCACACTTTTGTAAATTACAGCTGAGCGTGTAAGGATTTTGAACATATCCCTCCTCGCTTATAATTTTCAGAAAATGTGGGTGGAAAATATTTCTGTCTTTCTACCGCGAGTGTTGTTTTTGTTCAGCCGGAAGAGAGAAAGGTGGAGTTAATTTAAGAAGAGAGTATTATGTCTTATTTGAGCTGATTCATTCCGAGGCCGCTCCTCGTCACCACGGTTGGTTATTTTCGGGGAAAGTTGGACGGTGGCGTTTTCCTCGTCTCCCGAGCCTGCAGAGCGCCGACCTGCAGCTGAACCTGGAACCAGCTCACCTCCTGAGTTATTTCTTCTTTTATGTTTTACTGACGAGGTTGTATTCTATCAGTATTTGAGTCTTTGGTTTTTACAGGGTATGTTTTTATTTAACCCTTTTAAGTGATCCTTTAAGAGTCCTGTATGTTCAGAGGAGGGATCGGGGGGTCAATTCATGTCACAATTCAGAACAGAAACTGAACATTTGAAGGTTTGAATTCACAGAGAAAAGCCACTGAGTTGAGACTGAGTTGAGCCCGGCCCTGATCTATGGTCTTAATGCAGATGGTTTCGTGGCCAATGGGAAACCCCTCATTTTTTTTCAGTCGTACAGCTAAATGGTTTTACGTGTCGCTAACTTCCCTTCTTTATATCTTTTCATTTCTCATTTTTTTAACATAACTTGTTTTGTTAAATTCAGTGATTTGGCGTTTGAAATTCAGAAAAGAACAATAAACATTTTACACTCTTTCCAAGACACACTTCCTTTCCACAGGCCAAGTGTTTGTATGCTGGAACTATGAACTATGTGCTTCTGTGTGGGGAGTAAAATCTATCTGAGGAGAGGACAAAAGCTAGCAGCTTGTGGAAGACTCCGGCGACGCGCAATGAGTGCACGGCCATGTGCCGAGTGCTCACAGGTGGCCCGTCCAATCATTACATTCGGGCCGAATGAAATGATTGGACGGGTTTATTACACTACGACAGCCACAGATACTAGATATGTTTCTTTTTTTTTTGTCAGAGCATTCGATTCATTGATTGCTGTCGGGATGTGACGAGAATTTCAACTAATATAATAAAAAACATCTTTAGCAACCTTAGCTTTAAGTTTCATGTAGGTGTCCCAGCATGCACCAGAGCAGGACACTGGGCTGGCACACCTAGATGGAATGCAGCCATTATTTATGGTATTACACCTGTCTGACAAATCAATATGTCAATACGCCATGAGAAAGGTGTATTTCAGTCTCCCGCCTCTGTTTGTCCTCTACTGTTTGATTTGTGGATCAATACTGGTGGAGGTGTAAAGTGTGTACTAATAGCCCACTAAACTAGGTTTACCCAGGTCACAGTTTCCCCTGCACCTCCGCAGCAGAACAACCACTCCCTCAAAACTCAGCGGATTGATGGATTGATTCTGAGCTAATCTATTGTTTAGCAGAAACACACGAGCTACTAGTTTAACCACATTTATTTCATGACATCCTGTCAAATGTACTTTTTTATACCCTGATAAACACATGTAAAGGCTAATATGTGTTGATGCGTTTTTAATATCACTTATTTTTTTCAACTTCACAATCCATGTGACGACCTGAAATTGGTATTTTACTGTCTATTTACACAATTTTGGTCATTTTCGGCCATGCTAGCAGCATAGGTCTGGGGATGGCAATGTCAGTCAGTCCATCACTTCAGACTGAAAATAACAACTATTGGATGGATTGCCACAATTTGATACAGATATTAATGGTGCACAAAGGATGAAACCTGAGACTTCATCTAGTGCCGTGAAGAAGTGGACGTTTGTGATTTTGAGTGAAATGATCCAGCAACTGTTTGATGGTTTACCTTGAAATTTGGTTCAGACGTTCATGTTCCCCTCCTTCAGATTAAAGCTGGGTTGGTAACGCTGTTCAAATACATGTTTTTTTATATTTGTTGAAATTCTCATTACATCCCGACAGCAAATCAATAAATCAAATGTTCTGACAAAAAAAAAAAGGGTCTATGCGCTGCACTCAGCCTGTGTACCCTGCCCTCTGAACTCCGCCTGTGCGCTCATTGCACGTCACCAGAGTCTTCTAAAAGCTGCTAGCTTGACAGCTGAGAGTACTAACATGCCATGTTCATTGTTTATGGTCATTTTGGGGGAGTGGCTTTAAAGCAACTGTCAGTGTTGCCGACTTGGTGACTTTCTCTCTAGATTGACTGTCATGGCATGTTAGCATGCCAACGTTTGCATTAACTCAAAACACAGCAGTGGCTCACTACGGGATCACAGCACCGCTAGCATGGCTGTGGAGTCCACATGAGTACCTGAAATTAATATTTTAGGTTATATCCACATCATTTTGAGTACTATTTATTCATTTCTTCATCTACCAAGGTCCCCTCTGCAGCATCGCTAACATCCGGATATTTATCCACATGTGCTGTGTTAGCTTGACATTAGCCGAAGTCTGATACACTTGAACAAATGGATTTTTGAAAATAAGCATTTTGTTGGTACCATTGGTTGATTAACTGGCTAGGGGAACGCTAAAATGTTGCCACTGGGCCACTATTGACCCCTGTCCACCTCCACCACCCACACCACCCATCTTACATAGTGCAATGCATGTATCCTCGGTTGGTATGATATCTTACGAAAAGTTATTTTACATTTTTCGTGCGTACTCCTACGAATGTCTGCAGGACCTGTTTAGGCAACAAAACTGCTTGGTTAGGTTTAGGAAACGATTGTGGTTTGGGTTAAAATAAGTATGTTTGTTATGTAAAATAAGTATGTTCTTTACATAACTTACATACATAGCATTAGTTAAGTACACTGACATAAGATACGTAACAAAGGTGAGGTAAAACAATGCAATGTTTGCTTGGTTTCACACGGGACACAAACAGTCTCCTGGGTGAAAGTCCTGTGCTTGTTTGACCCATCCTTCCACCCAGACTTCCTCCTTACGCTGAATTTTTGTCGCTCTTTATACTACGTCACCTGACTTCCTTAGAGCCCTGTACGTCCTGGCTCATAAATACGTGGATTATATAAGAATTACAGTGCCTTACTTTTTGTAAGTACAAACAGTGAGCAGTGTATGTACTTTATGGTCTCAAAGTAAATTTTTAGTCCCTATATTTTGACACCAGGAGCACAAAATTAGCTACATTAATAACGCCAAATCCACCTTAAATTCCCTGATGAACTGGCAATTTAGATAAATAAATAAAAAATACCAAAACCCACTGACATGCAGTGAACCTGGCACTTTTGGGGGCGTTGGGGGTCAGTGACAGTTGCCCTCTTTGATGTGTCAGTATAGTAGATCAGTAGTCATCCACACTCTGCTGTAGCATCAATGTTTTCTTGCATGGGCAGAGATTCAGTCGAAGTACGGCCACCGGTCCCAACAACTGGAAAAGTTTGGATTTGTCAATTGAGAATTTTAGCTTATGGACCATTTATTTGTCCTTTTGTAACACAAACCTTTCAGTGTTTTTTATTCCTCAGTCTTTCATTCGTGTAACTTTGTCTTTAGTTGCAGCTGTCCAGTGGAAACAGAAACGCAAACATGCGTCCTTAGGAAACAATTGATTTTAAGATCAATAAGGTGACGTCTAGCCTGCTAGAAGCACTATTCAAACTGATGAGTGTGAACTTTGGGACACAGATATAGTAATGATTTATTACTATAACTTCTATTCATAGAAATAAAGCTCAGAAAGACTTGCGTTAATTGATGATATAGTTTTATTTTGTGCAATCAGTTCACCTTTGAGTATCTCACATAGGAAGAACTGAGCCTTCAGACCAGCTATAGGTCAGGTGGTGGTGGTGATGGGACTCCCTCCTCCTGAAGCTTTATAGGAGCAACTGCTGGAGCCGTCTCATCCGTCCCTCCTCATATCAATGACAGTCTTATCCTTGTGGAGACATAACCAGCTGGTATGCACCTCTGTGGAGGAAGACACCTTCATAGCTATATAGAACACAGCACGGAGGATCTATAGACACCAGGTATGTCTGATTTTATCCATTGTAATATTGACCACTGCTGTTTTCACTCAGATGGAGATAATTGACCCGTATCTGTTCATATTATTGATAATGTTCTATAAAAGGACAGAGAGACAGAGAGCTATAGGGGTCAGGATAAGAGTGGATCACTGTACTGTTATCATATAACATCTGGCAGATATTTACCACGCAGTTAGAGATTGAAAAAACCTTTTTCCAGCAACCTCTGCTGTTTCCTTCTCATCTGTGACTCCCAGGTGAGGCTCACATAAAGCAGACAGATCAACTTTCATCCAGCTGAAAGGTTCAGTTTAACTTTGGAGCTGAATCAAGTTCTTTTTCTTACTGTCGTGAGTTCAAACATAGTTGAACAACAAAAATCCTGAAAGTGATGCAAAGAAATAGGCTAAATACTAATATTTACAACCTAAAGTAAATGAAATAAGCTTAATTAATTAATGTTTCTAGAATGTAATGGTTTAGTATATTTCATTTTCTCCCTGATTTCACATTTTAAAGTGCAACAGTTCATAAAACTTCAGTTCTAGTCTAGTTTTTAAATCGTGCCAATTTCACTTAAATATCTCCAAGTAGTTAAATATAATAAAAGCTTGAACGCTCTAAAGAGTAAAAAGCTCTAATCTGTACCGTAGCCCCTCACCATTATTTGTCTCCTGTACTCCTCCTCCACCTCTCTAATGGCTTTATTGCAGGCATTAGCTTGTGATCCATCGCCTGGCCTGGGTGAATGAACCATGGAGGGAGCCGGCGTCACCATGTTCGGCACCGTCTTCGTCACTGTCCAGAAGATCTACTACCCTCTCCTCTGCGTCTTGGGGATTCCAGGTTTGTATCTCGTCATCCTGTTTGGTCTTTAGCTGTACGTGCTTGCATCGGTTTTATCACTTTATGAGTTCATAGGTCACTAATGACATTATTATTGTTAATCAATCACTTTCAGCTCACTTTGCCTTTGCAGGCAGTAATCAGCAATAGAATCACGAATGAATGCTACTGTTGCCTTGTGCTGGATGTTAAAGGTGCTATTAATAACACTGATAACATTCAGCCACTAGATGTCGCATTCTCCCCTCCCCGTTCCATTGACTTTACAACAAGTCGTTGCCAGACACTTACCGTCAATCTCAGCCATTTAATCCGTTTTTTTTGACGACCTAGAGATTCCAAATTTGAACCCACCAAAATTTTTAAAATGATTAATTCACAATCATAGTATTTTTTCAGGAAAAGACATTTTTTTATTCGGCACCTTTCTAAAGGCTCTGTAGATGTATTTTTTTTTTTAGATATTCGTCTACATAAAAATGTTAGCAATAAGACTTTTAGAATAAGTAATTGTTTGCTGATAAGAAATCTGCTATAACAACTTTATGAGGTGATACTATGTCAGATGTTTTCATCTTCTTTTGTTGCTGTCAATGAATGAATTTATAAAATCATTGGTAATACCATAAAGTATGACCAGACAGGCAAATGTATCCATCTGAGCTTTTGTGTTCCCGTCTTCCAGCCAACCTCTTCACGTTCTACATGATCTGCTTCCGTAAATGTGGGATGTCCGACACGGCCATCATTTACCTGAGCTGTCTGGCCATCGTGGACACCTTCTACCTGGTGTGGGTGATCCTTTTTGACCTGACCCTCACCTTCTGGCTACTGCAGCCCTTCTGGCACTCCAATCCCTGGTGTGGCATCCTGGGATTCCTGCAGTATGGATCGCTCTACAGCTCCTCCTGGATCGTGGTGGTGTTCACCATTGAGCGCTACCTCGTTCTCCGCAGCACGGCGGCCAAGCAGCACTTCTCCCAGGCCCGCGTCACTAAACTGACCTGCGTGGCCATCGTCCTGTTGTCTCACGTTGTCTCCGTGCCGCTGGGCTGGATCAACATTGTCACACCTGCCAATATTACCGTGAACGGGGAGAACATGACACTGCCCAGGTGTCGTTACCGCAATAAGGCCTACTCTACGGTTATAGTGTGGATAACTACCTTCCTCTCGGGGGGAGTCCCCATCGTGTTGGTCATCATCTTCAACTACCTCATCGGGTACCATCTGTGCCGCGCCAGCAACCTCTTCACCAAGGAAGAGCGTCGTGTCATGCGCGGGAGGAGCACCAGGGGCATGTTGAGGAGGACCATCCTGCTGCTGGGCACCGTTTCCGTGACCTTCGTCGTCCTCAGCCTGCCCCGCTTTGTCACATACTGCATCCTGAGGACCCAGTACAACAACGAGAACTTCAACAGGAACGACTACAGGATCCCGATCAATGTGGCCGGAGACCTGTCCAACATGCTGCAGAACCTCAACTCCACCACCAACTTCCTGCTCTACTGCATGGTCAGCCGACGCTTCCGGCGGGAGCTGGTCCAGGTTGCTACTTGTAAGGCGAAGGCACGTGAGCTGGGCTCCGTCCTCACTCACACCACCATGAAGGTCTTCTCAGTGGTAGATCATAAGGCCTCGCCGCCCAGCGACCCCGTGACTGTGGTGCTGACCAATCTCAAACTGACAGAGTATAAAGGACCTGGAAGAACGGACAAAGATCAGACTTTCAAAATAGTTCTCCTTTAAGCATAAACGTTCATTCTTGACCTTCAAAATTGTAGTTTGACAAAGTAATCTTAACTAAATGCCCACTTACTAGCTTTTTTCAGGGATTTCAACCACATTTCATAGTCCTCAACGGAGGTCACATGATGGCAACCAAGCCATCCCCACATAAGCCGTGAACACGCTAGGAAGTGGACCTTGAGTTAAGAATATTTTGTCAAATTATCCTTTAATCTTTGTTTTTGTGTTTTGGTTTTTAGCCACCTAGCTGCGTGGCTATAAGGATGGTAATGTTGGTCAGTCCTCCACTTTGGTCCACACTGAAATATCTCAACAAATCTTTGAGGGAGCTGCAAACCATCCCCCTCACTAAGATGGAAAAAGACACACCGTGTGAATTGATTGTGTTAAGTTCAAGAAAACGGACAAATACAAGTTCAGGTTATTATGTTGTGCTTTTATTTTGGGACCTCCTCTATGAACTCTCTCTTTGAGGCCTATTTCCGTGGGAGTGTTTTCAAGGAGTACACCTGAACCTTCAGCCACAGGTGATTTCAATTAGCCTGTTGGGCTGAACCAAGTGCCAGGGAAGAGAGAGGGGGGAGTGAGGTAGAAGAGTTTGTTTGTTAAGGTGGCTTTTGTTTGATATTCATTCCATTTATCATGTATATTATGTAATCTGGATGATTTAATATTCATTTGTATGTTCTATGTGTAAATATTAAGGTGATATTGTACATTAAGTTAAATTGATGGTTGGAGTGGGTATGTGCCTTTCATTGTTGGTATGGACTACAGGCCAGGTGGGAACAGCAGTGGTGTGTGTGTGTGTGTGTGTGTGTGAGCGAGAGAGAGGGTGGGGGAATCAGATTAAGTGTCACCTCAATTCCGGAATCTGCTCCATGTGTTACCCAGTTTTGTTGTCCCTCTGCCTGCTAACCTCTGGTGAGAGTTGTGTGATTTTTGTAACTTGTCTAGAGTCACAAGTAAAAACCTGAGCTCTGGAAAAATCCTGGCTGGTCTGTTGCTGCTCACTTCTCCACTACGCTCGCTGTACACCTCAATCCTGCTGCTTTTAGTCCTGGTTGTAAAGGTCCACCACCTCAAAATCTTACACACCAGTTTTGGAACAGGCATTCATGGTTCCCAGACAATATACAGCACTTAAAGGCACTACATTCAATATCCAGAGCATTAATATAGCAGCAAACAACTATTTACTATATAATGGTATAGTGGAGTAGACCTCATGGTGTCCTGAGCAGAGCATGAAGTCTCTGTCTGTGCTTTGTTTACATAGCCGGTCCGGCTGCGCGTGCCTTTTAGTGCATGTGAGTCGCCGTGTGTGCCCTACTGACTAGCTAATTGTCGCCACTCTTCACTGCGCTCTTATGGTGAGCTGATGAGCTGATAACGGCGTCCATACCCACGGCATTGTCCCGTGAGCCTAACGCCCACACTCCGGTATTGCCGTTGCTTAGCAGCGGCGTTCTCACGACTTAACCACTTAAACGCCAAGTGTTCACAACTTCCCATGTTGTAAACACAAGCTCACAAGTTTTATTTGCAGGCACCATAAGTTAGCATTATAATGTTAGCATAGAACGCTAACTACAACTTCACAGAACTGCTAGAATAAACTAATGAATGTGGATAAACTACCTTAACAATGTTACTCTCTGGTATGTAATTGGTATGTAATTGTAGTTTCTGAGTCATCCAGATCATGCGACTGGACCTGCTTTATAGCCTTGAAAATGTTTGCTCATCCAAAACTGCTACATGACATTCAATAGTGTGATGATTTGTTCCAAATAAAATTTGAATACAATATGAGCAGCTCTGCTATTTATGTACATGTCAAGTCAATTGTGTACTTTTTGGACTGATTTGAATGTGTTGCTTGAGGACTTAGCATGTCCTCTTTTCCAACTGCTGGATGAAAATGAGACATGCCACCTTTCAACATTCCGATTAACCCCGACAGGATACAGAATACCTGCTTTACTGAAGAAACAACCAGGCAGTTGCAGTCTCCTGCCTGATTTGCATAAATGGGTCACGAGGCTTCCCTGCTTTACATAGTGGGAATATTTCCTGTTTGCCTCAGAACAGGTTTGTGCTGTGGCTGAGGAATTAGCAGATCTGAGAAAAGAGGTAGGTGTGGGAGTACGGTGGAGTTCTGCTTTATGTAAATTCATACAAGAAAAACACTAGAAACTTTTGAGATAGTTTTTATTAGTCATTTAAGAAGGCATAACTGGCATACCTTTAGATCCGTGATTTTGACCTTTGTACTAGTTTGCAGCGACCGTGTTGCCTCTAAAGGCACAAGTAGTGTTACACACCTATTCAGTGAGGAAGAAACAAGAATGTGTAGAATGCTCCTCCTGACAGTTTATACTTGACCGTGTTCATTCTAATACTGTCCTATGCGCTAGTTGTAGGCTTTAAAAGTGGACTTTGAATCTCTCAGTTAAAACCACACTTGGAAGGTGTTGTAAGGTGTGTCTGTGTAAGGTACTGTCTGTGTCTCTTTAAGTTGTCGTGCTCTATTACATTCCTGTAACGTTGTTTTCATTTTCACTTCACCAGAGGCAACGGACACCTTTTCTCAGAGACAAAATGGACTCTTTTAAAGGTATCAGACTCTCAGCAGTCATACATCTGTCTAACCTTTTCAAAAGTGTCTGAGCAAAGTGCACTGTTCAAACCTGTTTTCCTGTTGTTGCTCTTGTTGCCAGGACCGTGCCCTCATCGGAGTGTTCCTGTCGAGGTAGATGAGAGCATGACGTCCTCCAGTCTAGACTTGGCCTGGCCTCCCTCTTGCAAACAGTGCAGTGGACATACGGAGAGCAGCAGAACACCGCAGGAGCACAGCTATGAGCCAGCGAGGGGGGCGGCGCACGATGTGGATCAGTGGAGCCTCCCCGAGAGCACCCAGCACCAGCGTGAACCCAAAGCGGCCTGTCATCCTGCCCCCGAACCTCGTTTCATGCCTGCTATACACTCGGAACTCATGAAACCCCTCCACCCTGCAGATGTTTGGCCTCATGGTTTAAGAGAGCAGGCGCCGCTGTACGAACGGGACCTCATGGATAACCACAGTAGAGGCGTTGCGGGCCCTTCGGACTGGCCGCAGGAACACTCTGTGGAGGAGGCAGAACACTTGGAACCCCCCCTCTCACTCAAGTCTGAAAGCTGTACCCACTATGGCCCATCGCAATACCCTGCAGCACGTATGCCCGGTCGGTGTCAGTGTTGCATTGTCATTAGGGTGGAACGCCCACTTTTTCTTCTTCTCTACTTTCTCAATGCACAGCTGGTTCTGGCTGTTGTTACCGTACGTACTTCATGGTAAAGACCATAGACTGTATATGAAGATTATATACATATTATTATTACACAATATTATATACAGTCTATGGTAAAGACACACAAAAATGACAGCAGGCAACAGTAAACCAAGATGACTCAGTCAATGGTTATCTTGTGCAGACTATGTGAGGACAGGTGGATGTTCATGGTGGGAGTTCGAGCATTCACATATTGTGAATTTCTATTTGGCCATCTTGCCTTCGGCAAAAAGTTCAGCCGTACCCGAGAATTGTCTCCAGTATCCGAGGCAGCTCCTTCCTTTAAAATCATTCTATTTAGCAAAAAAAAAAGAGCTAGCTAGCATTGTTAACATCGAATTGGTACAAATAACTGATAATGTGACACTAAGCCATAAGTTAGCTATAGTTTGCCCCACTTTTTTCATCAAAGTCGCAAATACTGGTGAAATGAGTTAAGAATTTGACAAAATGTGAGTTAAATCATACTTACACCCGAATGCATAGTTACTGATTTGACTGACATGAACAGGACAATAAAGTTACTGGGCCAAATAAAAAGAAGTCAGTAGCTAACGGGCGTTCCTGTTCTACGTAAACGAATGGTCTACGTGGCTGCAATCAGACTCTGCTGTATTATTTACTAATCTATATCAAGTTTTGCTTGTTTTTGAATAGGTGGGTCACACTGTCTTAATGAGCTCTTCACCCCTAAAATAATTCCATTTGTGTGGGTTTCAATGGAGACTTTGAGTGTCCCATGGTACTTATGTAGGGAGCATATCTATGTCTCCAGGGTCCTATGTTCCCCAGTTCAATATTCTCTTAAAGGGACAGTGTGTAGGATCTGGCTGCATCTAGTGGTTGCAGATTGCAACCAACTGAGTAACCCTCCGCTCACTCCTCCCTTTCCGACTGCAGTAACTTAAGCAGCCAAGTGTAAAACCATGGTAACATTACTTTAGGAGCAACAGAAGTCAGACGGCGGCTCTCTATACCACGGTTTAGCACTCTGCGGCTCACGTTACCGCAGTTTCACAGATACTTTTCTTGACTTTAACATGGATACCTCCACGGAAACTGAATGGATTTTTACCATTCTAACTGCATTTGAAACGTCCATTTCCCTTCGTTCTTTTGCAATTTGAACTGCGAAGACGGACCTTACTACTCTCTCATAATGAGGACGCTAGTAACATACGGATGACCCCCTTAAATAATAGCTAGTGTCATTAGTAATAGGTTAGAATTAGTCATTTTGGGATATAATCATATGTTTTACAGATACTGAATATTATTGAATAATAACGGCCTTCAGGAACCTAAATCTGCTATTCAGATCACTGTGTTCCAAAAGTAGGACAAATGATGCTGCCATGCACAGATCCAGTCATCACTACATCTGTGATGGATTTAGTTTAAAAGTTGCCTCCCCAACCCTGTTAGGTATCATCTGGCTGCTGCTCATTGTGTTTCTGTTGAGTCTGCATGACCTCATTACTGCTGATTTTTTTTTTTTCTACTCCTCCATATCTCTCAGCAGGCCCCAATATAATGCAGGGGAGTCGTCTCAGACAGTGTGCGTGCTGCCCTCCAGCAAATCTGCCTCGTCACCATAATAACTATTATCCTTATAAGCATGATTACCCAGCGGATCCATGCGAGGAGCCTCAACGCCACCAACAGTCGTGGTATGAGAACGATTCCTGTCCTGTGTGTCATTGTGATCTGATATTTTCAACACTGATTCATATAATTCTTCACAGATGGCATGCATGAATTCTCAGCTTGTTTCTCATTATTTTCCCCTTTGCAGGAATCCCCCCCATAATAGGCTGCAACTTAAAGATGCTCCCTGTGGATCTGTGCCTCACTGTGTGGCCCCTCCTAGAGATGTGATGCATGAGATCAGCGTGGATCGCTCCTTCCAGGCTGGTCCAGGACCAGCCACAAGGGAGATCAGGAGGACCATCAGCTTATCTGAGGAGTATAGTAAGTCACATCCATGTCTCTGCATGAAAGTATGCACAGCTACAAGCCAAGTATACTATACATTTCTATAGGCCTATAAGGCAAGAATACTTAATTATACTTTTCTTAAGTATATCTCGATCAAAAGATGAAGTACAAGTAGGCCTATAAGTCAAGTATACTTTTTTGTATACTTGTCAGTATGAGCCAAGTATACTTAGACTTTTTTGTGTATACTTGTCAGTATAAGCCTATGTCAGTACAAGCCAATGTCAGTACAAGCCAAGTATACTTACACTTGTCTGTATACTTGTCAGTATGAGCCAAGTATACTTAAGTATACTTTTGTTAAGTATATCTCTGATAAGTACATACAAAGTAAACTGAAAGTATACACTCTTATTTTAAGTTTGAAAGAAGTATTCTAATAATAGCACGCTTGAATAAACTTCTTTTTGGTAAGGGTGTACAAGCAACGTTCTTTTCCTGATCTTAAAGAATGTAATAGATACAGATGAGGATGTTTCACTGACTTTTTGTTGACAGGGAACGTTTTCATCACATATTCACTGGACACAGCCAGAGAAATCATTCCTTTCACCAAATTTCTGACCGATCAGGGGTTCAAACCAGCAGTAAGTCCTGTCAAGTCTCCATCACCTTTGATTCTCAGTGACTCTCCATACAAACACTCACACTGCTGCCTGTCTCCTGACAGATTGACATCTTTGATAATCCACTCCGAAGAATGGGCATCACCAAATGGATGGACAGCTTCTTGAATAATGTAAGTCTAACCATTGAGCCTAAGCAGAGAATGAATCCAGTTTGTAATGTAGTCTTATGCAGAAGCTGACAGTGAGATCGATATCATGTTACAGAAGTCGGTGCTCATCATCGTGGTCATCAGCCCCAAGTACAAGGAGGACGTGGAGGGAGACGGAGATGACGATCACGGCCTGCACACCAAGTACATCCACAACCAGGTGAGAACTCACACAGCTATCAGCACAGCTGTCAACAACTGTGTGAAATATCAACCTCTGGTGGCAAGCTGACGTCATTACATGCCCTCCTCCCACATGCCAATAGAGACAAGAGAATCAAGGCTTTTGGTCGCAGGTTAGACCAGACAAATATCAACTCCCTTGCTCAGATTTGAAGGCCGTTGTAAAAAAAAAATAAGACATTGTCGTATGAACCTGAAGTGCCGACCAAAACTAAACGGTTCTCATACGACCTGTGAAGGCAATCCTGAACTTTGTCAAAAAAACATGTCTGTGAACTTCTGACATCTGATCTAATCAGCTTGAACACACCAAAACAATTATGCGATTTGAAACATACCCTATGTTTGCAAAGTTTGCCAATTTCAGGTATGTTTTGCATTTTAAATAGAAGTGTTTTCCTTATGATTGCAAGAGATTTCATTCTTGAACTCGGTGTCTAATGTAAGAAACGGTGTGTAGTGTTTTGAAAGAAGTGTTTTGCAGAATTGCGAACTAAATGCAAAGCAAACTAAGTGCAAAACATGTGTTTGTACTTTTGGTACTTTTGGTTGTAAACTACATTTATATCAAATGTGATGTGTGCCATATGTGCCTTTATTGGAAAAAAACGAGAACTTCCTTATAAAACATATTAGTCAAGCTCGCCCTCAGCACCGGGACAGAAAAAGTCTTGGTGCCGGCCGTGCTTGTGTAAGTTTATGGAGGACCTCCTACAGTATAAGCACTGATTCTGATGTGTTCCTGTTGGTACAGATCCAAAATGAGTTCATCCAACAAGGCTGCCGCAACTTCAGACTGATACCTGTGTTGTTTCCTAATGCAACCAAGGTAAGAACCAGCAATACACAGCAATCACACTGAAGGGTCGCTTCACCCAAATCACAAAAAGAAAGAGGAAAAAAACAAGATTCTGGACACTAAAGAGTCAACTCCCAGAGCTTTCAACCACATCCCACAGTCTTCACTCAGCTCCCTTCAGTGAATGCAGACCACAAGAGATAACTGAGAAAACATGTTTTTGTGATTTGGGTGAACTGATTTCAAATCAGCCACCACTAACCAGTACAGTAACTGGTATTACTGTAACTCAGTCTGGGCGAGTACTCATCCCACTAAACTCATCCCTATTCCTCGTCTTCAGAAACAAGCATTAAGAATTATTAACTGTGTTCATCAAACTCATTCATCTCAACCTTTGTTTTTCCAGTCCGGCATCCTCAGTGTTTATCAAGTTAACCAACTTCAGATCGCTTTATTTGTGTCCAGCTCTTTGAACAAGACCTTTCCCTCCTATTTCCATGAACTGTATTCCTTTAATCAATAATTATTTGACTAGAAATAACTCCAAACTCAGACCTCCTATGTGTCAAACACACTGTATCGAGGTTCAGTGATATGGAAACGCTCTGTCATCTCATGTTTTAAGGTTGTCATCAGAACAATTTAGGAAAGCCGTTAAAGGTTTGTTTTTATCTCCCCAATGTTTTCCTTATGGATTATCTCGGTAAATTGCTTACTGATAATGAGTTTTTATTGATGATATATGAATGAGAATCTTAATTCCATTTAACTTTGTCTTTGGAATGTATATGGATGTTTACTAGTGTGTGTAATCTTATCTTTTTATTTCTCTCTTCTCTCTCTCTTTACCATCCTTTTTAATAATTTATTCCGTTTTTAAAATTGATTAAGGTATGAACTGGAGAGTGCCCCGATCAAGCCCCACTGAGGGTTTTTTGCACCTCTCCATCACATTTGTTATTGTTTATGTAATCTCTACTTGTACCTTTTTTATATGTAGAGACAAATAAAATCCAAAATCTAAAATCTAACTAAGAGGCTAAAATAGGCCTTTTTTCACAGCCGACATTTTGACGTGTGATAAGGTCCTGGTGTGGTCTATGCTAGCGCACTGTCACACTGTCATGGCTTACTGGGACACCTGAATTGAACATGGCATATTGATGGCATATAGTAGGCTATGGCTAGTTGTTGGATGCCAGTTATCATTGTTGTATCTTGGTTAAAATGAATAAGCTGCTCACATCTTACTTTAGGACATCCCCCTTTAGCTGTAGCACTGACCTGTGGTGCTGTCTGTCTGTCTGTCTGTGTCACAGAGACATGTCCCCACCTGGCTCCTGAGCACCAGGATCTACCACTGGCCCCGGGACATGCAGGACCTGCTGCTGCGCCTGCTCAGGGAGGAGCGCTACATCATCCCACAGCGGGGGGGCGACCTCACCCTCACAGTCCGGCCGCTCTGAGGACAACTGACGAGGACAGACGAGAAAAGAAAAGGTTGATTTTGTCAAAGCGTCAGCATGCTGTAGGTATGACTTTGTTTCACATGATGAGGACTGTTAATACTGCAGCACATCTGCTGTAAAGTGTTTTCCTTTTGTCGCTTGTTTTCTGATACAGCTTGGCTGTTTGTTCTGTTGATTTTAGGGCAAATATAATAGTTAATCACAACTAATCACAAAATAAGCACACATCTTTCATCTGTTTATCAAAATGTACCTTAAAGGGAGATTTGTCAAGTATTTAATACTCTTATCAACATGGCAGTGGGCAAATATGCTGCTTTATGCAAATGTATGTATATATTTATTATTGTAAATCAATTATCAACACAAAACAATGACAGATATTGTCCAGAAACCCTCACAGGTACTGCATTTAGCATAAAACAATATGCTCAAATCATAACATGGCAAACTGCAGCCCAACACATCTTGAGGTCAGAGGTCAAGGGGACCCCTTTGAAAACGGCAATGCCAGTTTTTCCTCGCCAAAATTTAGAGTTTGGAGCGTTATTTACAACCTCCGAAAGATCCAATAGAAGATGGGCCCGATGGAGGACCGTTGGATTTTTAAGAGGTTAGTTAAAAATCCCAAGTTGTATTAATGCGTTAAATTAGTGGCGTTAAAACAAATGTGTTATTATCACTTTAACTCTTACAGCCCTAGTTGATTCATAATTAATTTTAACAGTGTTTCTAATCCCAATACAAACTCTGAATACCGTTCAATCTTCTTCCTTCATAGCATTTAAAATGAGGACGAAAAATTCAAATTGCATTAACTGATTTGGGGCAGCTTGAAGTCATGTTTCTGGCCAGCTGACAAATTTAATTTTATTATTCACTTTCCATTTAACTTTGTCGTGGTTTGCACTAGCTCCTAAGACAAAACAAATATCTGTCTTTTAAGGTGCTAAATGCTCCCCTATGTTTCCAGAGAGTCGCTAACTTTGTTCAGTCTGCCTCTGGAGCAGGTAGCTACTGCAAACAGAGCTGGAAATGAGGCCAATAATATGCAGAGAGTGAACCAAAACAGTGATGTTGTGGGCCATTAACCAAAACAATGAGCTAAAACAGGCTTAAAGGTCCCATATTATAAAAAAGTGAGAAACACTCAATCCACGGGGAAATACACACAGCCCGTATTCAGAAACTCTACATTTGAAACAAGCTGTCAGGATTTCTGTCCATTCGTGATGTCACAAAAATACAATATTTAGACCCTTGACACAATTTTAGACAGAAACATTCTAAATGTGTCCTAGTTTATTTCCTGGTTGCAGTGTATGTGAATGACATCAGCTGACAGGAAGTACACATGGACCCAAGCTGTTGCCTAGCAACGTAAATCTGTTGCAATTCCGTCAAAATGCGCTAAAACGGAGTGTTTCAGACAGAGGGCAAATACAGGCATATTCAGGCTGACAGTATGAGGAAAATAAAGGGTTTTTTAACATTACAGCATGTAAACATGTTCTAGTAGAAACACAAAATACAAGTATGAACCTGAAAATGAGCATAATATGGGACCTTTAAAGCTTCATAGAGCTGAGAGGAGCTGCAGTGTCAGGTGATAATTCTCTGTTCGTTTGTCACTAAAGACAAACATTCCACACAGTCATTTAACCCATTGTTCATAT
Organism: Sebastiscus albofasciatus; assembly: GCA_916701655.1. Classification (NCBI taxonomy): domain Eukaryota; kingdom Metazoa; phylum Chordata; class Actinopteri; order Perciformes; family Sebastidae; genus Sebastiscus; species Sebastiscus albofasciatus. Next base: position 20,323 of record CAKAOI010027365.1, on the reverse strand, counting down.
GAAAATATGTATATATATATCACCATGAAACTTCCCCAGTTGATTACTGCCATTAAGACAATTATTTTTTGTATAACAAGTTTTTCTGAAATGTTATGTTTAAATATGGAAATGAGGCAAAATCGTATTAAATATGTGCTATAAATTTCCAGAAGAGAAATGTGAACATTGGATAAAGTCAAAGGTTTTTACAGAGGAAATATTGGATATCTCTTTTATCGCTCCATAAACCAGAAAATACTGTTAACAGCCATAAAAAAAAAACATTTTTAGGAATAAAATGATGTATAAATATAAAAGGCTGTGAATGATAAATGAACAAACTCCTCTGTACAAACGCTCAGAATATAGATAGGAATGAAACTGGAGAGTTTGTGTTACTGAAGTGGAGATTTCTGGCTCAGAGTCTGAGGAAAAGCTCATTTTGAGAAAATGGCATTGAAAGATATGGATTGTAAAATTCCATACATTTTGCACTTCAAGTGGATAGAGTACCCAAGGGTAGGGTACTCACATTAAGACAATTACTTTTTGTATTACAAGTTTTTCTGAAATGTTATGTTTAAATATGCAAATGAGGCATTATCTAATGGTGACTGTTGGTGAATTTAGGAGAAATCTACAGACACAAATAGACAAAGTAGTAAAATTAACACCTAAATGTGTATTTTGGATGTTTTCTTTCCACTAGTGTGAAAGAAGACATGTTATGGAAGCACTGAGGAAACATTGTTTTTGCCTGTAGTGTCTCCCCATAAAGAGAGACATCTTTAATTATAGCAATCAAGAAATATTAACTGTAAATGTTAAATCTGAAGACAATTGTAAAAATGGAATATGATAGGCAGACAAGTTGGTAAATGGGATTTTGAAATACAACATCTCAAAGCTTTTTGTAATTTGCAATTCCACTTTAATTTTTAAACCATCCTTACAGACAGATTTAATTATCATCTAAATGTTTTCATTATTTAAATTGAGCTTATTAATGCATCATTTGAATGATATTTTTTTTTATTAAATTAAAATGAAAATAAATTAAATTAAAATGAAAATAAATTAAATCAAAATGAAAATAAATTAAATTAAAATGAAAATAAATTAAATCAAAATGAAAATAAATTAAATTAAAATGAAAATAAATTAAATTAAAATTCATGAAATAATCAATTTATAATAGCTTTTTTAAATCAAGCAATTTATGAATAGATCATAATGAACCCTATAATTATTCCAGTATTTTCCAGTGTATTTCCTGGTAGAGCCTATGATCAACCAGCAGGTGGCAGCACAGCCTCAAATAACGACTCCCAGCCTGGGTTACTTCTTCATGGCAATAGCTCTGATTTCCATTCAATATTAGATTGTGTTATTGAAATTTTGTTTTCATGTTACTTTGGAATAAATGTCATTGTCTTAACTAACTGGTAGGGATGTATTTTCATTTTGATTGTGGTTAGTTTAATAAGTTTAAGTTATAAAAAAGGAGTTCACGAGGGTCATGAGAGCAACATTTCTATAAGGGACCTGTAGACGGGGACAGTAAACATCCATATGTTGAACATTATAACTCCCTCGTAGTGTGGGACACCTCCAACTGCCAGCTCTCACCCTGAACTTTATCATGTGTGCATCAGTGTGCACAGACTAGTTCAACCCTGTCAGCCTGTTTACCGAACCTGACAAAAACAAATGATTTGCTCACATCAGAGTGCATGAGGGGAACTCTGGTGATGTCCAGGCTTTTATCAGCTCCTGCAAGAGGGTTTTGTGTGTAAACACCGCTGCTGCCAGAACCAATAAATCCACTGTTTGTTATTGTTCCAGGACTTGCGCGCCACTTGACTCGGCCTTATCTGGTCAGGCCAAAGCAACCAGACACAGATATTCCCCCCCAAAAAAGTCCTGGTTCCCTTATCCATCGGCCCTGCTGCTTGTAAAACGCTGTACGCTCCCTCCCAACACTTCAAACTTTACATTTTTTTTTCTACAGTATATCCACGACAACAAGCATCCGTCCAACGTTAGTGACCTTTAGGGAACCTTAAATCATGTTATTTTTCCTATTTACATTTGACATCCAGGGTTGATGGGACACACTGACACCGGCAGTATCAGTAAAGATGGTCAGTCTTTACAGCTCGGCCTGCAGTGCGAATATGGGGGATTCTTTTTTTCTTACCCCACAAACTGACATCAGCTGTGTGTCAACACCAGACCCAAACAGCATCCACTGGGAAGAAGTCAAAGGTCATTGACTAGGAGTCACTGGAGGACGCCACAGACCTCTTTTTGAACAGAGACGTGTTACCGTGTACGACCCACCGTTATCACATGACCAGAGTTCCACATTTTGATCATGTGAAGACATCTGAGCCATTCTTATGATCTTATGACAACTACACAAACTCCACTGGGTAAGGATATACGGTGAGATGCGGTTGGAAGCTTAAAAAAATGCCAATAAGTGGAACTTGAGTTAGGATTTTTGGTAAAACTACCAGGTTATGTTGAATACACTGGGAGTTTGTGTTAGTAGTTCTACCTACCTCTACCAGTTTTGACTGACATGGGGTTAGCTTGATGATGTCTGAATCATCTGGTTCTGAAAAGTGAAGCCAATGCTGAAGTGCCTTAAACTTGCATTCTTTCTAATGGCCAGCAGGGGGCGACTCCTTCGGTTGCAAAAAGAAGTCTGATTGTATAGAAGAACACCCTTAGCAACGGCCCAAAATGCCAACCTTGAGGCTTCAAAATCGTAGACCACAAACCAATGGGGTACATCACGGTGGCTACGTCCATTTCTTATATAGTCTACAGTCTGGATTTGTTTTTTGGGGTGATTTTTTCCTTTAAGCCACACTCCTTTCCTGGTTTAAGTTCGCCTCCATCATTATCACTGAGAGGAACACAGAGAAATATCACTTTCACCATCACAGTTTGAGGCTCTGCTCCTAGCGAGGACATCCATACAACAAATGTCTGCACTCAGTGTACTGTAAAGCACTTTAGACCAAACACTGCATTAAATATGGGGTATGTAATATTTCTGAATTAGTTTGATGTTCAATGTGTCCCTCGTACGCGCTCATATAGGCCTCGGGCGTGCCGCTGGCAGACGTAAGCAGATGCCTGCTGATTGGTTCATTAAGAGGGTCAGGCTCTCAGTCAAGGTCAGCAGCCACTCCAGCAGACAGAGGTTCCCTCTCCATCTAGATGGAAATGCTAATGAAACATTTTTCATCCCTGGCTGCCATGTCCCCGGCATGAACCGGACCGAACCAGCTGTCTGGAGAGGGTTATGGCTCTCTCAGTGGAGAGGAGAAAGCAGTGAGCTCAGCATATCCTGCCATGTATGGGCCATTACAGGAGTCTGAGTGGAATACTGAACAGCCCCAGGACGTCCTCACACACACTGCTAGTGAAGCACCTATGGGTGGCTGGAGTCACAGAGAAAAGGTGTGATTGAGAGGGTCTTAATTATTGAAAAAATAAGGTTATCACTGATAAAGCCTTTAATTTAATATAGGACTTTAAAGTAATAGTTTGGGTGTTTTGAAGTGGGGTTGTATGAGGTACTTATCCATAGTAGGTGTATTACTTACAGTACAATAAGTTGTACAATAATCCAACTGTGTAATACGCTGTCATTAATACTGTATTTATACTCTACATTTCAAGAAATATTTTTATTTAAATTCTTATTTATGCTATTCTTGCATTTATATTTAACACACTTAATAGATCCCATTTCTCTAAATCTTGTATTTAATTATTTACCCTATGGTTATATATTGTGTTGTGTGTTTGATGCACATATTTGTACATATTTAATATATTATTATTTATTATATATTTATATTCTCTAAATATATTGTTATATATTGTAGCATTATGTACTATCGGGCTGTCAATCAATTAAAATATTTAATCACAAATAAATCACATTTTTTCTATCTGTTCAAAAGGTACCTTAAAGGGAGATTTGTCGAGTATTTAATACTCCTGTCAACATGGGAGTGGACAAACATGCAGTATGTGAAATATTGCAGATGCTGTTAGGAGCATCGGAGGACACAGAGGCTCATGATTTTTTTCAGATTACCTGTTTCATGGACTACTGTCAGGATATAGCAACCATTTTATAAAAATAACTTTTTGTAATCATATTTGCTCCAATCTCGCCTACTTCAGCTTTATCTGTTAAATCATATTTTTTTCTGTAACTTAATTTCCCTTTACCATGGTCTAAATGTTCTTTCAATGCCTATTGTTTGGCCTTAAAACAGTATCATGTCCTCAGTGATCGCTACGAGCCTGAAGAGGAGGTACAGTATGAGACTGTGTTTACCTGTCTGCAATATTAATGCTTGTGCTTAAGCTCCATAAAAGCTGCCTTCGTGAAAAATCTCTATCGCCCTAGTTAATAATAAATATAAACAATATCAATATTTCAAAAGTTAGTGTTGGTCTGTGGTGGCCTCACATTCATCTCACTGTATTTTATGGTAATGTCATCATTTTGTATCGATGCTATAATCCCATATAAACTCACAGTGTATCTGTGGTTTGAATAGGCCTAAAATATTTCATTTCTTTATGGATTTGATGTGTCCTTGTGTGATATATCATTTCTGTTAGATGTACTCTGGAATAGCTTTTTTTTTTATTCTTTCCCCAATCACAGGAAAGCCATCAGCCAATGAGAAGCGTGTTCCTCCCCAGTGGGGACAGCTCTCTCTGATCTGATCCCTGTTTTCATGCTGCAGTGGCAAATGAGGTGAAATGTCATCAAGCTTTACATGAAGTTTCATGATGCTGCTTCCTGTTTCTCTGTTGAAGAGCATTTTAGTTACAAAATAAAAGTTCACCACGGGCGTCAGTTTGAAGAATGCTTGCTGCAGCATTGCTTAATGTTCAGAATAATAATGAAAATATAGAACATGTTGTTTTCATCCCTTTTTTTCTTTCATTATTTTTGATCTAAAAGTACTTTTCCACCAGGCCTGTAGCCTGTAGTGTAATCTAAGGGGTCAGGCTCAGTATCACGTTACACAAATAGTGAGTTATGAGCTTCCTGTGCAGGGTTAAATAAATATATATCACAAAGAGCAGATCAATAACTGGGCTCTCAGTGTGGTTTAATGACATTGAGGGGAGTGTCTGACCTGCCCTGACTCCTTTTCCATGATGATACCTGCTCACATACATATGAGTGATGTGTTGTTTGTTTTCATACTTCATGTTTTCACACTCAAATACAAGCGGCATGAACATGTTAGGATCTGCAATTTGTCATTTGCTGAGACACACAATATCCTAATATTAATAATTTATTTTTGTATCCTAAAAAATGTTCCTTAGCTTTCTTCTGTGTCTGCAGTCAACGATTCTTGTATTTGAGGATTCATAGAGAATGGATTAAAATGCTCTTTTGGTGTATTTTGGTGGGAAAGGAGCTAGAATTTGGCTTCAGAAATGTCCAATTATCCCCTGCATAGAAGAACCTGAACCATTTAGGAGTGGAAACGGGCTCTACTGAATTTAACTGCTTATTTTCAATCCATGCACACATTTACATTTTGCACAATCATTCTACAAACAATTAAGGGTGCATTCAAGACTCCTCTCACCCTAATAACCATTTATTAACTCCTTTCTTATACAACACTGAAAAGTAGATCTAGGACAGCCATGTTTCAGGAGTCATTCATGTCCCTTAACTCCAAAATGACCAGTGTGCATATACACATGTCTACAAAACACTGTGATGGTACAATGGTATTCTGTACATCATAGCTGGTTTGTGATGCTAATAGCATCCCCATGGTAACGCTTGCTTTATTTATTTATCATCTTATGCATAATGGGTTTACTGTTGACTACAGCCATTTTATGTTCCTACTGCTTGTTTTATGTATCAGTGTAGATGTGATACCCTGAGATTTTGTTATGTGAGCTCACCAAACAAATTCTTATCAACTATGTTGAAATAAAGCATTGAATCCAGGGTCTAGGCCACATAGGCGGTCACCCTAGGGCGTCACCTTCGGGGGGAGGCTGGTCGCCCTCATTTTCTGCACTGAGGTAACAAATAAACAAAGAACTACACTTTTCACCCCTGTAACTCTTGTTGTAGTGAAACTGACTAAACACTTTTAAGCCAACAATGTCAGAGACCAATTGATTATTTATATTATAATAAATACAGTTATTTAAAAAGAAAAATAATAATAATTGTTGCCTTAAAACCATTGTGGTGTCTGATGTGTGTTGCGGTTTACGGGACAAAGGTTAGGGTTCTGGTTGGATGAATCCTAGCCCTAACCCATAGAGTGGTGAAATCCCATATAAGCGAAAGTCAGATTTCGACACCAAAAAAAGGTAGATCCGACTAGAGCCGGCCATGATTGAATCTTTATTCTTGGGTCTTCTTCCTGTCTGCAGCTGGCCTCATCACCAAGGCCCGGGACCCTCACTAACACTCTCAAGTCTATAGCTTAACATTACATTAACCCAAATCTTTATTGCACATATTCTTTATATTCTTGATATGGTGTACATTTGTACATTCCATCCTCTAAATTTTAAACACTGCACAGTTATTTTTATTAAAAACAAATATATTTCACATAAATATTTTTGTGAATTTCTATTTTATATCTAGGATTCTTGGCAGGAAGTACTTGTTTTCTCTTACTATGTGTATTGTCACCAAAATACCAGTGCAAATTCCTTGTATGTGAACTGTGAAAACCTACAACCTGTTTGTGATTCTGAATCAATATGTCAGTGAGGCTACTGTTCAGATTTGAATGCTTTTATTTTGAAATATCAGACCGGATGATTCCGGATATCAGCGGTGAACTCATGTAGTTTTTGAAACCATCGGTAGCAGATTGATGTGTGTGTGAGGACAACACTAACAGTGTTTATTCAACCCTACCATTCTAGCAAATAATGTCGAAGGACGACGTCCAAGACGAACATGAACCTGAACGAAATGTCTAATAATCGTCTGCGCAGTAACCGTTAGCCGTTGTTAGCCGTTAGCCGGCTGGGCAGTGGATAAAAGAAGCGATGCCTCCCAACCAGCCATAAACAAATATGCCAGATGTGAGTCTATCAAAATAAACCGGTCATTTTCAGTGAGCTGCTTTGTGTGACTGCGCCGGTGCCGCTTCAACAATGCTTTTATTCTGAAAAACTATAGTCGGAAGTACTCCTTGTGCATTTCCACTAGCTTGACCCCCCACAGAGGTTAGTTTAGATAGTGATGGGAATTTCGGCTTTTTTTAGTGATCCGGTTCATTTGGCTCAGCTCACCAAGAAGAGCCGGCTCTTTCGGCTCCCAAACGGCTCTTCGTTTTACCACTTCTGCTTTTTATAATTCAGCCAAATGTGGCGCTGTTTTGACTTATGATTAGTATGTTTGTGCATATATCACTTAAATTATCCAATATAATTATACTAAACCTTATAATTTCCTGAATACTATAATTTTACATGCTGCTTCATTTCCGACCATCACTCATCTTGTCTGCTATTCGCGCACCGCACTCCTTTCTCTCTTTCTCTCCTCCTGCTTTGTACCTGTAGACCGCGCGTAGAAGATCGTCCTATCATTCTGCCTTGAATTAAAGGGACTGTTTGTAACTTTTTAAGCGTATAAATCTACCGGTCGGTTTCCCATGCGCGCTCACATATGCGCGCTCGCGTGTGGCCGGAGTCTCTGCTCCACTGCTTGCCTGCCTTCACTCACACACCGCGCACGTTCTCGCTGTCTCGCTCCACCTCTGCACGTGCATGCGCGCACACTACACACTGCAGAAGAGTTAGTTTAGCTCTGAGAGTATCTAGTGAATGTACAGTGGACGTTTGTGCAGAAACAACTGCTGCAGCTCCTCCAGACCAACAGAGGTTTTCCGTGTCTTGTGAAGTGACGTGGCTCCGCAGCAAGAAACATTATCGTCTCTAACCGGGTGCCGGTGTCTCCCTCCGGCTGTGGTCGGAGACGATAACGTTTCTTTTCCGGGGCTGAAGCAGGAAAAGCCAACACTAGGATCAGCACTGATTCATGGAGAGACCTTCGTCTGGTCAGCTAACATTACTGCCAAGCAGGTGAAATATAGTGGTATTGTGGTTTTAGCTGACGTGTGTGGCCTCACTGTTTTGAGTGATGCTCATTCATGTATATTTAGAGCGAGCACAAGCTCGAGCCTGACGCTGACATTCGTTGACTTAACGGCCACAGGTGTCACTGTTAACGAGCATTTCTTATTCTTACAAACATTCCCTTTAAGTAAAGAAAAAAAAACGGCTCTCGGACATGAGCCGACTCTTATAGTTCACTTAAAAGAGCCGGCTTTTTTAACCGGCTCGTTCGCAACCCACACATCAGTAGTTAGCTAACGCGGGCTAGCCTGTAGCCTGTTATGGAAGCAGAAGAAGGAGCTCCACAGAGGGGCTGTCTGATGAACCGGGACTGGCTGGGACTTGTTCTGAGGCGTGATTTGGGAAGATAACGCTCCATACCGGAAGCCCCGGGGAACGTCTTCCTGACTGGCTGACAACACAAACACCAGAGAGAGAGAGAGAGAGAGGTGAAATCACGGGACAGTCACAGTTACAACAGTACAACATGGAGCTGACGGCTGCGGAGCGTCCAGTAATCACCCGCCGCCGTCGTCGAGTGTAGCTCTGCCGCTGCTCTGCCGCAGCTCAACCTCCACGGCAGCACCTCCGGCTGGAGACGCGGGAAGCTTTGTTCGCGTTTTTTTTTTTTCATGGGACACAACCGGGCTTCCCCTCCGCTTTGTCGTTGTTTCACCGCCGTGACAGCATCCCCCACGGAGGTGCCCGCGTCTCATGGACTCCTAACAGTAGTTTTTGGGGCTTTTTTTCTTCCTCTGACGGTTCGGTGCCTCTCTCCGGCGGCGGCGGCGGACGCGGCAGTCAGTCATGTTCGCCGTGCGGATCGTCACCGCGGACTTCTACCTGGCGAGTCCCGTTAAAGACCTGGACGTCTGCTACTCTGAGTTCAGGGAGAGCGGCGTGAAGAAGGTGCCGGTGGTGCGGATATTTGGAGCAACACCTGCAGGTTAGTCAACTCTAACGTTTATTTCTGTGTGTTATTAACGAACGCTAACGGTGTGCTCGTTGCAGCGCGGCAGCAGCAGAACGCGGCATGTGAACGCGTTTGTACACAAACGCGTCTTTGCTGTATTGTTTAGGGGACATGTAACGGGTCTGCCGTGCAACATGTCAACAGGAAAGATGATGCAGGGTGTTGACACGCTGTACCAAGGCGGCTTGCACCGCTACCGCTTTGCATACTGGCAGCAGCCTGCAGCGGTGGGAGTCCTCCTCCTCAGGTCCTCTGACACGGCTCGGCTTTGTTTTCCCTCCTCCTGCTCCATCATTGCATGGTGGCACAGCTCTAGTCTCAGGGCTCCACATGTGGCGTTCAGGGACCCCTTGCATATCTTCCCCTTTATGGTGGTTCTAATGTGTTTATTATAACAACCTGTGGAGTGTGGACGGACAAGACTACCACATACATGCTGCACTCCTCTTTGAGCTCATTTTTACAGTGTAATACAAGACAGTGGTAGATGAAAGGAAACTTTGTTCATGCAAATGGTGAAATTGAGTGACTGCAGCAAGAATAGCAGCTAAAGAAATGGTTATATCTGTAGCAGGGATTACTGTAAAAGCACCCTATTGTGTGCTATAGAAGAGAGTACAGTCTGATGTGCAGGAGCCATCACGACAGTACATGAATATGCAGGATATAACAATGAGTTAGACATGATAAATGACTCCTACATTGTGTAAAATGAATGTTGCAGTGCATATTGACATTACTAGCCTATATATGGAGAAAGAGTCATGGCTTGCAGATTTAAAAAAAAAAAACAATAAAAAAAGGAGGGGCTAGGATTTAGAGTAGATTTGTGTGTTGGCTGAGATTTGGCACATGCCCTGCTCTCTAATAAACCCATTACAGCCAAGCACTCTGGGTACCTTAATCCCCACGGCGCTAAACAATAGAATCATTTCCTGCACAATGGCACAGCATTATCACCCCAGCCCAATCCTCCTGTGAATGCTGTGCCCTCTCTTCAACCCTATTTGCCAGGTGAAAACACCATTGCGGTACAGTGACTGACTGTGTATGTTTTTTAGCAGGGTTGGTCTGTCCCCAGTGGGGGGGGAAAATGGGAGTCAGACCGGTCCCCCCCTCCCCCCCCATCTCCCCCTCAGGCTGTGGCAGGACGACCCGGAGTGGCGTCCAACAGGATGTAGCTCAGTGAGGATTAAGGGATTTCGAGCAGAGAAATGAAGGACTGTGGGTCAGGGTTAGGGTGTCAGGTCTAATTTGGTTCTGTCATAACCCTGCACGTTCGCATGCGGTTGCGTGGTTATGAGGAGGCTGCACACACACACACTCACACACACACTGCAGCAGAGGCAGCTGAGGTGTCTTGTCAGAGGATGGATGTTGAGGAGCGATTCATCAACACTGATTCGAGCACAATCAACCCAGTGAACACAGTGTTCCATTTCAGGCTCTAGAGTTTGGAGACATTTGATGAGACTAGACAGGATACTGTCTCTGATTTTGGTCATAATTTGATAGATATTACATATATCATAACATTTTATTCCCTTTCTGGTCTGGCCTAATTGGCTGCATTATTGTTCAGTGCCACAATTTTCTGAGCTTGACCCAATGAGTACAATCAGCATATTTGGTCAATGAATCGATTAATAATTTAGTTGATGGTCTGTAAGTCGTTTGCTGGTTTTGCCATCTGAAACGTGAGGATTTGATGTCTTTCTTTGTGGGATAATGAATGGAATAGCTTTGGATTTTGGACTGTTGGTCAGACAAATATATATAATACAAACAATTTGAAAATGTCACCTTGGGCTTCAGGAAATTGTGATGGACATTATAGACTAAAACCGAAAGATATGCAATTTACACTAATATAAAAGATGATACATGACTAATATTATTGATTGATCATAAAATATGGCAGATTATTTCATCAAATAATGAATTAATACCAACCAATCATTTCAGCCCTTACCCACATTGAAGGAAAATTCTGGTATTTTTCCAACCTAGGTTGTATTCATTCTGACTATGGGTCATGGTGACTTTGCATGTAGCTGGCTGGCTGCCCTGTAAGTAGATCCCTAAGCAGTTAGTTCCAATAGCTAATCCAGGGGGCTACTTTCTGTGTTTACTGTTGTACTCTGTGACACAAGCCTTAGAAATGATTTATGTAAAACTGGAGTTTGTTTGGAAAGCTGTAGGAGGCTCAAGGTGTTTCCCCTGATACACTTTGTTAGGCGGAGTCGTGTCTACCTAATCTCTACCTAACAGAGGTGACGAGTGCAAAGTTTGCTTGACTTTGAATTATGGAAATAGGAACATTGAATTTGTGTGTAAATCTCTGCTGAAATCAACAACAATTATTTTCTCCAAAAATGTCACAGTATCAATAATGCATTTGTGTTTTGACTTTAGCACAGTTTTACAGACAATGTGTGGAGGTATGTAGAGGAAGCGCACATCCCCTGATTGCGGTTGCCAGAACACACCCAGTGTACCACCTGCAGCATCTCATACAGCAGCCAAAGCCAACCCCAGATTCACTGTCATTTTGGAACGAGCTTTTTCCACTTGGCGTTTCGCCTCGCTATAGTTCGGGGGGTTTTCAGCACTGTGCCCACCATTAGCTTTGTGGGGGCGCAGAAACACCCCGAACACAGCAGAATACACATTGTTTTTTTAAGGAAAATCCAGCATGGTATACTTTTTACTGATGACACGGTTTCACTTGTGTCCTAAGACATCCAAGTGAGCCAGCATTCACAACACCAGGACCGTAGAAGAGGCTCACCTTCATGGAATGCAGCCATTGTTAATGTTATTAATTACATCCGTGCTTAATGACATGTGAAAAAGCCTGCCGTGAAAAAGTTTTATATGGAGACAACATTGTAATAGATTGATACAGGTGTGATAATCGTCATAACAACTACTTTTCCTCCATTTTGTGATAATGTTTGACCCGCGTGTGTTGGCACTCATTCATGTTCCGATTGGTTAACATTCCCCAGTGTGTGGCATTAAACGGATGTCGGCATCCCATTGGAGCTTTAAAAGCTTTCACTGACTGAGTTCTGACACAAGTATGTACACAAACACAGTAGTTGGTATTGTTTCTCCATTGTAAATGTGGTTTGAATCAGACTTTGCAGTAATGATGAAGTAGTGTGTGTGTGCTCAGCACAGTTTGCCTCCGCTTCTTGCTCAGTTTATGTATCACTTGTGGCGAGCCGGAGTCCGAGTTAGCTCTGCGTTTTCCAGAAATAAAATTGCATCACCATCTGGAACACATTGAAGCGGAGAGAGGGCTCTGTTTCTCTGTAGCTCAGGAACAGGCCACGCCCACCCAAAAGGAGGTACTTTGCAATATTTGCTGTTGCCTTCATGGTGATTTCTGTTGTCTGGCCCAAAGGGAAGGATTCACGAGCACTTAATGTGTGTCGGCATTTATCTCATCAGCTTGTTTACCCTGGTGTAAGCGGTCAGCGGCACATCTGCACCATGTGGCTCTGGCTACAACCCCAGGCCTTCCCTGTCCTTCCCTGACCCAAGCCACGCACACTCCCACCAATCAGCCCTGTGTAACTTGATGCCAAGCTTCCTGCCTTTTTTCCTCCCCTCTCTTTGTTAGCATTCGATGGCCGGCCTGCCCAAGTTGCACACATACTGTACATCGTGCAGCCATCTCTGGGATAGCTCAGTATCGCATTAGGCTTATTAATAACCAACTTCCTCGGTGTGCTTGTGGTTGAAAATCTCCCAGGGAGGTAAACCGTGAGCCTCCTCTCACACTGCGAAGAGTTGCTGTTGAGGCGGCTGCAACCTTTTGAGCTTTGACAGCATTGATCTCCACCCCTCAATGCCGACAAGCTTGGGGCCCAGATGCACTGACAGGCCCTGGGCCCCACGACAGCAGGAGGCACACTGTTTTGGTTCCTCAGTCGGACATGTGCACTTGAGTGTTTATTGGCTGTGTGTAAGAGCGGAGAGGGAGGAAGTGCATGACCAATTGACCTGAATGAGGGGGGCCAAGCATGAAGCGCATGGAGGAGTAAAACCGAGGGCCTCTTCCTCCCCCCCTCCCCCTCTCCCCACAGGTTTAGCTCTCTCCAGGGGAACCCTTAATGCCATCTGAAGGAATTCCTCTCGGATCCATTAATAGGATAATAGGCGGATTCAGAAGGACTCTGTGGCTCATTAGACAGAAGGTCATTGTCCCCTTAACTGTTTACTTTCCTCTCTCCCTGTCACTTACTCAGGTTCAATTATCATCCTCTAACTGCCGCTCCAGTTGCTTCTAATTACTTTATGATCGAGTGAGATGCCGATTTGTTGATACGGTGTCTCTGGAGTTGCTTTTATTTCATTATTTTTTTAAATTTAAATCTCCAGTTTTGTTTCAGGGAGCTTTTGGTTTAGGTCCTGTCTGCACGTGTACGGATATTTTTTAAAACTCATATTTGCCTCTTCGTTTTGGTCCATACACAAACAGAGTTTTAGATCACAAAAACGGATATTTTTGAAAACGCCTTCTAAGGTGCAGATTATTAAAAACTCCAATTACTTTGTATCTGTGTGGACGTGTAAAACGGAGCGTTTGGGAAACGATGACGTCCTCTCCTCATTTCGACCATTGTTGCTTTGTGTAATGAGCATGCGCCAGAAACAATAACAAAGATGGTGGACTACAGCTTTTTTTTATGTTTTGTTAGCACTGACCGGACTAGTTACTACTTTACATCTGAAAAATGTTCCAGTCACAGGAGGAGGCCAAAGCAGGAACACATTAAACATGTGGAGGCCGAATGATGATTGAATGTGCTTTTGGGCGATTGAAGGCGACGTTTGGAGCACTCAGAAGAGTGATGGACAGAAACCTGAATGACCTCCCTTTCGTCATTTATGCATGTAAAGAGAATGTTGATGGGGTTGCTTGGTTAGCTCAGTTGGTAGAGCGGGCGCCCATGTAACAGGCTTCAGTCCTGACTGCGGTGGCCTGGGTTCGAATCCGGTCTGTGGCCCTTTCCGCATCCACTCTCTCTCTCCCCCCCCTTTCCAAGACTCTATCCACTGTCAATAAAATGCTTAAAAATGCCCCCAAAAAATAACTTAAAAAAAAAAAAAAAGAGACTGTTGATGACAGCAGAGCGATGACCAGGAATCCTAGGCTCCCTCCCCCCCGACCAACAACAACTGTTATCACACTGACTTTCATGAAGCCAAAGGAAAGGGAGTAAGAAAAGTCATTGACCCTTAACTTGTGAGCTCAGCTGTGGTGACATGTAAACATTACGGTGAGCTTTTGGAGTTGTTCTTGCGTTCCGAGTGTGGACGGAGATGTTTTGTAAAACAAAAGTTGTGAGGACAGATTGTTGGTGGCGCTCACAGACCGGCTACAGAACAGCAGCGTGGAGAGGGAAGAGGAGAGGGAAAGAGCTTCCTCTGACGGGGCAGAGAGATACTGCTGAGACAACACCACCCTTTTTAACAGCCTAGCATACTGCAAAATACATCGCTCTAACCGCTGCATACTGCATACTTCTCAGCGTCATCCCTGGAGCGCTCTATAAAAGCAACTACTCTCCACCACATTTAGCAAATTAAAAAAGCAGATAGGATAGGGTGCCAGCCCTGGTGGTTCTTTGACCTAGCAGCAGTACAGTGAGGAGTCACAAACACACCGTTCTTTCTCCTACATTGATATAATGAATAACCCACAGTTTGGTATGGTGTATTATTTATACCTTCTTGAGCTGCCCTTCCATGCCGGGCATCAACATAATACAGGCTACACCGACTCCCAGCAGCAGGAAGAAGGCGTAGATGAGGCGGGTCACCGTGGAGTTATTCCCACTGGGGCAGCACCGACACAGCAGGCAGGGGGCGCTGCCGCACAGGCACGGGATCTGCACACAAATCATCATGGTTACAGTTAATATCATATAGTCATCAGTAACCAGAGAGATAAACAGACAGACAGACAGATATACAGTTAGACAGGTTCCTTCCACCGGGAGGGGTAGGGTGTTGCTGTCCGTCTCCTCGTTACGCAATAAGCTGATACGTGACCCCGTTTACCAGTAAGTGAATCTTTGATCTTAGATTATTTTGTGATATGCTATATAAAAATGAATGCAAAAATGAATAAGTTAATACAAAATAATTGCAAAAATAAATAAATACATTTAAAAATCAATACAAATAATACATAAATAAAAAAATTAAACAGAAGAGTGAATAAATAAGGGAATTATTACAAAGATAAATAAACAAAGAAGCGAATTAAACCAGCTTCATTTGCTGAATGAAGACCGTGAGATGCAGCTGAAAGCTCTGAAAGTTAGTAAGTGAATCTTTGAGCTTAGATTATTTTGTTATATATTCCCATAGGTCAGGGGTCAGGGGTCAGCAACCTGTGGCTCCAGAGCCACATGCGTCTCTTTAGTTCCTCTCCAGTGGCTCCCTGGGGATTTATAAACATGGAAACGAATAACTGTTTTTTGTTGACATTTTCATTTTTATTTATCATTGTTTTGAAAAAATAAATCTCATATTTCAAGAATAAAGTCATAATATTAAGACAAGAAAAGTCGTAGTATTATGAGAATAGAGTCATAATATCATAAAGTAGAAATTTTACGTATTATTTTCTTTTTTCTTGTAAAGTTATGACTTTATTCTTGTAATATTATATATAGTTGGCCCTCGCTGCATTAGACTTATATACTATATACTTAGACTATAAACTGTGTTACCTTCATCACAATGATCAAAGGTTTTGCGGCTCCAGACAGATTTTTTTTTTCTCTTTTTGCATAAAAATGTCTCTTTTGTTAGTAAAGGTTGCTGAGCCCTGCCTTAGGTCAAGAATTAACTTGACAGTCAGCACCCTGACCCCATGATGGAGACGGGATCTGCACACGAAATCACGGTTACAGTTAATAACGTATAGTCATCAGTACCCAGAGAGATAGACAGACAGACAGACAGACAGACGGATAAACAGACAGACAGACAGACAGACAGACAGATAGACAGACAGACAGGTTCCTTCCACCGGGAGGGTTAGGGTGTAGCTGTCTGTCTCCTTGTGACGTAATAAGCTGATACGTGACCCTGTTTACATGCTGCGGTGTCGCAACAGCTCTGTTGATATCATCCACAGCTGCGTGTTTACATCAAGGTTCATGAACATAAAAACACCAAATACACGTCGACATGTTATAACGTTACAGCAGCATTAATAACACATCTCTTTTATTAACAACAGAGCGGTTAGTTGAACCGAGGCGTCGAGGTTTGTGGTTATTTAGGTTATTCAGTTTAGCTGCTCTACAGACAAAGGCGTCATGTTAGCATGTAGCTAGCTTCACTAAAGGAGCCAATAACCCATCAACATTATTAACTAGGTAACCTTTATATCAGCATTATGGATAAATGCTACCTAGCTGTGTGTATTTATGTCCGTCTGCGCCACATTACTGATCCCGTCGGCCTGGAGGCTGATGGTGTTATTGTGGTGTTATTGCGCAGTCATGACAGCAGCAGTGAAGTGAAAGCAGCTAATAACAGTGATATAACACATCCACTGCTTTCACTGTCTCTCATATATATATATATATATAAAGACAGTGTGTGTCTCTTACCCAGCTCGCCATGGAGCAAAGACCCAGAACGGCTCCCATGATGGCGGATGTGTCTCTTCTCTCTAGTCGGTGTTAGATGGCTGCTGCTGCTCTGGTGCTCTCTACCAGAAGATGGATGATGATGATGATGATGATGCTCCCACGACTTCTTCTTCTTCTTCTTCTTCTTCTTCTACATGTAGATGCACATGAGCGCTTTGCTGCCCTCCAGAGGAGACTGCCGGCAGCACCCTGCTCTCAGTCTACACCCACATTATACAGTATGGATTATATACAGCAAGTATTAGCATATATTATACAGCCTGTATTATACAGCATGTATTATACAGCCTGTATTATACAGCCTGTATTATATACAGCATGTATTAGCATGCATTATACAGCATGTATTATACAGCCTGTATTATATACAGCATGTATTAGCATGTATTATACAGCATGTATTATACAGCACGTATTCCGGCTGAGTGGGAGTGGGGAGCCTCTCTTAGTAGGCGAGATTGGAGCAAGTTATTTTTATAAAACGCTATATCCTGACAGTAGTACATGAAACAGGTAACCTGAAAAAAATCATGTTTCTCTGTGTCCTCCGGTGCTCCTAACGGCATCTGCAAGATTTCACATACTAGTGGAGCGGATAGTGGAAAAATCATGCAAATATTGATACAAGCAATGATTCCAAAGGGAACATTTAGCAAATATGAACACTCGGTCACTTCAAAATCCAAGATGGCGGCCATTTCTCAAGCCAAATTGACCTGCCGATGATGGTTTCTCTCATAGAAATTGACTTGGTCGAGTAGGGGATCAGTAGTCCAAAGTTTCCTTCCCTGAAAGAGCCGATAAGCAGGAATATGACAAGCTCCATATCCAACACCAGGTGCTAGAACTGGAACTGTAGACTCTCAAGCTGCAAAAACCACAAAGCAAAGACTCAGCGGACAGCCAGAAAGTAAGAAAAAACTTATTGGAGGATGTTAAAGCTGTAAAAATTAGATCAAGCATACCAGAAAACATATAACTCTACATCACACATTCAAATTTGACAACCGTCTTGAAAAATGGCCGCCATATTGCAGTTAAAAACTGTTAAAACTATCAAAATTAGATCCAGCATGCGACCTGAAGGGGTGACTGAAGGGGTAGCTGGAGACAATATGTAACTTAGGTTTACCTGTTGTAGTCCATAAAACTTTGGCATGTCTTCCGCTGTTTGGTATAACTTCTTCCAGAGGATTTCTCCACACTTGGATCACATGATGGCACCAGCTGAATGAGGACCATGAGATGCAGATGAAAGCTCTGAAATTTAGTAAGTGAATCTTTGATCTTAGATTATTTTTGTTATATGCTATTCCCATAGGTCAAGAATTAACATGACACGTTGAGTGACAGCTCATTTGCATAATGAGGCAGAAATGCATAAAGAAATGTAAAAAGAAATGTGTAAAGAAAAGAATACAGAAATAAATAAGTTTGGGAAAATAAACAAGGGCTGAAATGCAAAGGGAAAATCATGCATAAATAAATAAATACATAAACAAATACACACATTTAAAAATAAATATAAAATAAATAAATAAAATAAATGCAAAATAAGTAAATGAATAAAAAAATAATGCATAAATAAATGCAAAAATAAATACATACATTTAAAAGTTAATACAAATAAATACATGAATAAATAAAAAGGAAAATTAAACTGAAGAATAAATAAGGGAATTAATACAAAGATAAATAAATTTAAAAAAAAATCAATTTATGTCACATTTTATCAATTAATTAATGGCTACAGTTATTTATTTTATATTATTTTTGCTACATTTATTGATATATTTGAGTCATTTATTTATTTATTTTGGCAGGTTCTGTCCTACATTGAAGCTGTGGTGGATACTGAGGTCAGGATGAGGCCAGACAAAGGATGTTTTGACGAGCATCATACTCTGCTGCCAGATAATGTGGATGAGAAAGTTGATGTCTTTGAAGCAACTGACTTAGAATCTTGGAAAATAAAACCATCGTCCTCTTTTTGCCACTTTTGGTCACAGAGGTCGCTGTTGAGCAAAAATGTTAAACTCAATTTACTGCTATTTACATTACTCTTTCTGTGGAGAAATTCAAGTGTTCAATTCCAACACATAAACAGTCCGAAGCACATTTTCAAATTGGACACTAGTGCTCACAGAGCCGGCGGGCTGGCTGTTCTGACAAAGATGCTTTATTTTACTATACAGTAAGTAACACCATCATTGTAAGCACATTGTTGACAGCAACTCCAATGCACTACATCAAACAGGATACAAAAGGCGATTAAAAGAGGAGAATAATGAAAGTCCTTTGTAAATAATCCAGACAGGAGATTATATACAGTCATAAAGTGAACAAAGAAGCAGACCAAACCAACTGTACAGCTTCATCTTCAGTCCGTCCAGTAACCCTGTGATGCCTCCCCTGTAAATCAACAGGAAAATATATTGCTTCCAACATTACGTTTCAACAGAACTAGGACTGAAATAGGAAGAGCAGACAAATAATATGAAATCAAATAATGCTCTTCGGCCCGGAGGACACTATTCCTCTCACTAAACGACAGTCTTGTGTTTCTCATGGTGTGCACACTGAGCAGTATGAACCACTCAGGTGGATTTGGGTGGTAGAGCCACGTCCTCACTAATGTTAATACATCTGAAAACACGCCAAACATGGAAACATGGTTCTGATCACAGCAGTGTTTTCAGACACAGTGAAATGGCACAACGGTAAGAAAATGAATACATCCACCCTATCTTCTTCTATTTCATCTGACGAACAGCCGTTTTGGTAACGATTAGGGTTTAAAGGTGCAGTGTGTAGGATCTGGCGGCATCTAGTGGTGAGATTGCAGATCGCAACTAACTGAAACTTCTCCCGTATGCCAAACATGTGGGAAAACTACGGTGGCCGACGCGGAAACGTGAAAACGCGACTGGCCCTATCTAGAGGCAGTGTTTAGTTTGTCCATTCTGGGCAAACATGGCAGACTACGTGAAGAGGACCCGCTCCGTATGTAGCTATTAACGGCTCATTCTAAGGTAACAAAAACACAACGATTCTCATTTTATTTTAGAAAACATACTTATTAATATTATACAGGGCAGTCAATTGGTGAAAATATTTTCCATAGTTAATTGCGAATAATCGCACAATTTTTATCTGTTCAAAATGTACCTTAAAGGAAGATTTGTCAAGTATTTAATCCTCTTATCATCATGGGAGTGGACAAATATGCTGCTTTATGCAAATGTATGTATATATTTATTATTGGAAATCAATTAACACAAATCAATGACAGATATTGTCCAGAAACCCTCACAGGTACTGCATTTAGCATAAAAAATATGCTCATATCATAACATGGCAAACTGCAGCCCAACAGGCAACAACAGCTGTCAGTGTGTCAGTGTGCTGACTTGACTATGACTTGCCCCAAACTGCATGTGATTATCATAAAGTGGGCATGTCTGTAAAGGGGAGACTCGTGGGTACCCATAGAACCCATTTACATTCA